>JAVTVY010056997.1:0-28985 GCA_036873755.1 Hanleya hanleyi | reverse complement strand
AGGCTTCAGCAAAGATGCATCTGTGGCTTATTTGCTCCTGAGCACACCGGACGAAATTTCCTAGACGCATCTCACAGAAATTAACAATTTAAATCAGTGTGCGAAAAATGAACACCAGGCACACTGAAGAGAAGATATATTTGATGTCGGCGTATAGTGAATGATGTTACCACTGTTCTCATATACCGAGAAAAACACACCCAGGCAAATCTCTGTCGAGGTTTGATTGGACTTCATTCATGCAGATGATTTCCAACTTGTGAATTTCAAAATTATATTTATTACCATCTGCGCGAACCCAGTCAAATCAAATCTCAAAAGAGATGTCCCTTGGCTTCTTCGCTTTGATGCATAATTGAAGTGGGTGCACCTAGCGCTAGAGTGGTTTTTACAACTGATATGGAACTGGACATGTGTAGATGATTATTACTGAAAGGATTTATTGACCTCAGTCTTGTGGAAGAGAAAGTGCAACAACAGTGATGCTGATTTATATTTATCACAAAAAATATGAGTTCGTAGGGTTACAGGAAACCTAAAATTCATTTTGAATGACTGTAGGTCCTATAAATAACTGGGAAGCACTTGCATGTCATATAATTTTTATTCTGTCTATTGAAATCAGTTCCAGCATAACAAATGGTGGATTTGGAAAAAAAGCTGAAGAAAATAATTTAGAGAGAAAAAAAAACGCAGGATGTTGTATTACATGGCATCACATTTTTTGGGCCTAATATTTAAGTCCTTTTAGTCTTTCAAGGTTCGGTTTAAAAGCATTTGGAGGCAATGGATTGCTACACACCTAAAATTAAAGAATATTCTGTCAAATGGCATACCGGTACTCCCTATCCCACATTTCAAAGTCTGTTTATAACAGTGTTCATGGTACTGCAGAGAAAAACATGTGACTCCACATTCATTGGAAGCCAGTTCATGGATCAATTCCGTCTGATTCACAATCAGTCCATGTTATACTCCTCTCAGTTCAGATATTAAAGATTCAGTTATTTTAATATTTTCTATGTGTTGTTCCCTGTATTATTCCATATATGAAGGCCTGTATCATTCAGTACTCTGTTGTTTCTCGAAAAATCATAATGTAAGAGTTAATATGTCCAGTCCACATTGAAGAGAGCATGGGTCTGCATTTTCAAAATGTCTTCTTTTATTTCTGTTTCTCTTCACTTCTGGTATTTCAATCTTCAAGCTGTCAAATGTAAGTTATGATATATCTGAAAAATCTTAACTGACCCATAGAATCACATCAACATAGCAAGTATACTTCATTCTACCTTTTAAAGAGCTATTTTTTCACTGAAGTCATCTAAATGTCTACTTCACAATTGTCCATATAAGTTGTAGTGAACACTAGCTACCATTTCCCAACGTATACAATTACAAATTCATCTGACATGTCTGAAGGGTTCAAGGTACATAAAATCTGACAGTCCAAAGAACCCTAAAGTCACCATATGAAGACAATTTGATCACTTACATTCTATTTGGCCATGTATAGGTAAACTTGTTTGTTCCCCAGCAATATGTAAGCTTAAACAATACTAACTATGCACTGAATAAGATATAATTATTTTTAGCACATAACTAGTATACTAGTATTACATACCAAGGAAAACAGATTATTTTTATCAACTTGTGAGATACATGTATTCCCCGAGAAATTGTAAATAGTTCAACCAAACTTGGAAGGCTGTGGTGAAATGAGTGATGAATGTTAATTAATATGGATGTAAAACCATTTTTTTTTTTACAAACATGCTACATAAATGATAATAGATTTTTTTTGCTATCCAAGATAAATTACCCAAATTTTGCTTGTGATGATAGCTTACATATTGATCTTCTACATTGAATTCTTCAACATATTTTGGGACTGAAACTGTCATTTTCTTGTTTTGTGAAAGATAATCTGTCCATGGGGTGAGAAAATTTAACTCATAAATTTTAAAGATTTTTACCCCATGAACCGATTATTTTTCTTGCAATAAGAAAATGACATTTAATGTCCTAGAATATTTTTAAAATATCAGAATTAGTGATTCTAATACATTAAATATTGAAGGTAAATCTGAAAGCTAGCAGTGTAAATAACTTTGGGGTAATTAGTTAGATATTAAAGACTACGTATTTGTCCACTTATGTCTTATGAAATTACAAGAAAATATATTTATTTCTAGAAACACATCAAAATTCTAGAATAAGCTTACAGATCTTTCCAGATTTAATATCTACATGTAAAAACAAAGTTTTGTTTTTGTTTTTAGAAAACCATTTTTTGATGTGTAGTTATACATTTGTTCAGTGCCACCCACTGAATAAATAACAAACTCATCTGAAGCAATTGCTAATTAAAATTAGAATGTATCTTACTTTCAACTCCTCCACATATATGACAGCCAGTGTTCAGGTTTGAACTTTCCCTCCAAACTCAATGGTGGTTTTAGGTTCTGCAACATGAGAGCAAGAGTACACATGATTTGTGTATTAAAGGACAGGTTCAATTTTGATTTGTTTGCGCTAATGACATAATGTTTATAAAATACCTTTCATATTGCACATGGCGATATGATGTGTAGAATGAAAGTTTATTACACGAGAAACAGTTCAGTATATGATGTAGGTATCAAAATGTAGTACATGTATCATTTTCCACACAGCAAAACTACCATTCTTAGTTGATGTGATCTTAAAAAGTAATAGGATCAGCTTGATTCTGTTTATACATGTATAATGGGAAATCATGGACTCAAACTTTAACAAGCACATTTTTTGTTTGTTATAGCCATTGAACTAATTTACATATTCCGTATACAGTATCGCTGAATTTTTATCCAAGGTAAACTTAGTCTGCAAAATCATATATCTTGATATCATCTAACAAGGCCCAAAGAATTCATCATTGCCAATGCCTGAGACAAGTTCAGATCATAAAACTATTACATATTTGTATATTTGTGTTTGTATATATTGCACACAGAGAGGCCTCATTTGAAACAAAGAAATTAGATCTCTGGAAAACTAGGTGATTTTAGACTTCCTCATTAGAATTATTAGATATGGTAATTAAAAACATTCATCTTTTGTTACTTCACCTTAATAAGCCGATTCGATCATCAAAAAGTTGGACTGTGGCGTTGCCTCAAACAAATCGGCATCACAAGTCACTGTCATAAATTTAAATGAAATAATTTAATTTCTTCACAGATTAATATGTGAATCACAAAACCCTGAAATAAAATCAAAATAAATTTGTGTGGGGGGGGGGGGAAGAGGGGGCTGGAGTAATGGGAGCTAATTGTTGATATAATTTTAATTTACTGAATATATATAGGCCCTAAATAGGCAGTAAAAAATATATGAATATGAATAATATAATATATAAACGGTTGCAATCCGATTTTGGGTGAAATATTTTAACAGAATGACGACTGACAATGTGAATATCAACACGTGCGAGACTGTAACCTGTAGTGTAAAACACACCAATTCAGTCACCGCACCCTTTGCCTTTAAATTGGTGCTCAACTTGAACTACTGAATGCAACAACAAATGGAAGGTCTCAAAACAAGCAGGGATATGTACTTTATAAACACCCAAGTTGAGCTAATTCTGAGTCGTCGGATAATCTGTTTTTGAAAACATTATTTACCCACTATTTTACAGCATTTCGTGCCAAACTTGCTTCACAATGGCGCCAAGACACAGGTACTTCTATCTACCGTTCTGTAGTTCCACCCCCAACCCTAGTCTAGATAGAGACTAGGGTTGGGGGTGGAACTACAGAACGGTAGATAGAAGTACCTGTGCGCCAAGACGGGACACACTCATCGCACAAAGTTGTCAATATTTTTACAAATACATCAGCCCCTGTCCTATTTTGTACGAGTTAACCAGTCATTGGCACCCATGCTCTATAAATATGTTCATGTTCAAGCAGAAACCACAAATTGAAATAGTAAAAACTGACATAAAAGACACCAACCTGCTGTTGCAATGTTGACAACTTCTGCGTCTTCGCAAGTCACGTGATTCGGCTCAAGGGGTCAAGGTCGCGTCAACAAAATGCTGGCCAAGGCCTAACCCTATACACGAAAATCCTGTGACGTCATCGCTGATTGTAAACAGACTGCGCGCCTCTACTCCCGGGCAAAACATTGAAAGTTTCAAGGGAGACAACTCGATTAACATGCAGATTTATAGGCAGTCGCCCCAAACGGTTATCATTTATAGTCGTGGTTTAGCGTCGTATCTTGAAACGAAATTTATGGATATGATTCATTCGTCACAAAACTTAAATTCGTTTTTGTATATAAAATATTTTCATGACAAATATAAAGCAAATGAACATTTTAGCAGTGGATAAACTGAGGCCTTCAGTACGGCATACCCCGGTACGTTACATTGCCGTTAAATTGAGCTACCGGGTGATTTAATTGTCATATTTGATGTCCTACGGAAGTTTGAATTTGAACTTCATCATTATAAGATGCCTTATCTTCTTTATGGGGCTAAGGTAATGCGACTATATATTTAGAAATAAAATTTGTACTAATGGTACGGTACCATTGTTTTTACAAAACACAATACTTTCGTATCCGTTCTGACCAAATTGTCATTTTCTGTTCATTTTCCACTTTGATCGAAAGCAATCTAGCGTTGCAACGCCGCTTTTTATAAGCTGTGAGTTACATCAAATATCGTTTGGATTAAGGTCTTAGGTGTCATTTTAGCCTCCGGATATCTATTGGTCCCAACCTAAGCTTTTTTTGTAAGCCTGTCTTGGCGAATTTGGTTTAAAATCTCGGCAAATCGTGTTATGCGTGTACAAGTAAACATCGCAAGAAATAGCTGAAGATAATATTATTATTTATGAAAATAATTCATGGCATTCATATTTTCATGATCCCGTAATACTGAGATGAAAATATGTATTTAGGTTTTCTTTCTATGGATGCGTTTGCAAAGGAAAGTTATCAAAACTATATACTGTCTGGAATATCGCGAAAAAATCGCGTCACATCGGCACCATCTTTCCCCATTAATATTACAAGGAAACTGCTAAAGAAGCAGAAATGATATTTTATTTCATGATCCTATAATACTAGACAAGAAATTTATGCATTTAGATTTATATTTTACGGGAGCCTTTTCAAGTAAAGTTATCAATACCAAGTGTCGGTATCGCGGAAAATTCCTGGCGAATTGACACCATCTTTTCCGATAAATATTACAAGAAAACAGATACAGCAATAATATTTATATTTTCATGATCCTATAATACTCGAGATGAAAAATAAACAGTTAGATTTTTATTTTATAGATGCGTTTTCATAGTAAGTTACCGGTATTGAAACCTGGTGTCGGTATATCGCGGAAAATACGCGGCGAATACAATCTAACTATTCTTGTAAACATTACATGAAGAACGAAGAATATACAAAAACGTTTATATTTTCATGATCCTATGATACTCGAAATGAAAACTGTTATTTAGATTTGTATTTTATGGATGCGTTTTCAATGAAAGTTATTAAAACATTTTGTGTCGGTGTATCGCGAAAAATTCCCGTCGAATCGACACCATGCATTTTTTACGTTAAACTTCTCGTCGTGAGGTGAAAGTAATGTGTAGTAAAAGATATATTTCTGAAACGGGTATCTGTACAGGTTTAATAACAAGTAAACAGAATCAAATATCGAAGAGATACAGGCAGAGTTATTAACTGTTGGTTACCATCTCCGGCGTATCCCCCCCGTCATATTTTCGCGGAATAGGCGGTGCCCACTACCCTGTAGGCCTGGGTTTAAAGATTGCTAGAATATCAATTCACTGATCATATGTCATAAGAATGTTTTTTAATGCAATGCATGAATATAAGTTCTGTGTCTAATGTATCGCATCCATAAATTTCCTCCGATATATAACGCTAAATCACGACTATAAATGTGAGCCATCTTAGGCCATTGCCTATTAATTTGCATGTTAATCGAGTTGTCTCCCTTCATACCAAGCGCTTTCTGCCCGGGGAGTTTCGCGCGCAACACCGGAAGTGGAACCCGATTGTAAACATTGGCAACCCGTGTATAGATTCAAGATTCAAGATTTTATTGTACGAACACCAGATATGGCAGAGTACAAGAGTAAATAAAATCAGTAGAACAGTAAAATACTAAAATGCAAAACAGAAGCATATGTTATCTATATACATGTGAACGTGAATATAGCTTTGGTAGAGAACAGTCACTAGCTATCATTTCTGTACCATTTCAGGAGTGTTGAACACACTGTATTAATTATTACTGGTACGGCATGACATTATGAAAATAAATTTATCAGCAGTTGTTAATTTCATGAAAGCCGGATATTCTCTTACCACATACTGAAATAGTACATATCGACTATCTGCAAATTTTTTGCAGGACATTACAAAATGCATTTCATCTTCAACAATAATATGAAATAAATAAAATTTAAAGTAGGCCGACCATCGAATTATCAAAGCAATACAGGCCTACTTTAAATTATATTTATTACATATTACGGGTGAGGCTATATTTATTTTATATTTTAAGCTAAAACAAATCAGACTGATTGGTAAAATATACGATTTTATGTAACACCTATACAGTCAGACTTACAAATGTAGCCTATATGACACTGAGCATGACTCTACAAACAGCTACCTCTCGGCTGACATCATATACCATAAAATTTTACCTGTATTATTTGAGACCCTGGGCAGACTATGATAACAAGTGGTCTAACTAGCACTGCACTGATTGGTTAAATTCGAGCCTCCATTAAATGCACTGGGATTGGTTTCTCTATATTTAGAGCGGAGACGTTCTCCTTATGTCAGAATTTGCTCCAAAGCTGTCAGTGCACTTTGACCGTAGGAGCTATGCAATCTGATGCTATGAGAATGAAGCGAAGATAGCCCGAGGATATATTGTACATGTTGGTGCTGATATTGTCAGGCTGTTGTCCACACACACTTTCATGGAGAGAAACCACACCAGTTGAAAGAACCTGGTAGGCCCTACACAGGCCCAGTATAAGGGTCAGACGAAGAGGTTATCACAACTGGCACTATTCTATATGTTCCTGCACATTGTCCTTTGGATGTCATCCAAATTTTAATAGCATTAATCAGTTTCAGCAACGACATTATTTTGAAAGTGGCACCGTGTGTGTCTTTCTATGGTGTGGTGGTCTGAGCACCATACTTATGCTATATAAGTTTTGACAACAGCCTCTAATGATAAGAAATTCAGATATACTGACAAAACCCACCATTTTATATGCCCGTCAAAATAAGAGGTTGTATATTACAATCGCAACTTCTCTCCATCTTGTTCATCTGTTAGCTTTTGTTAGTTGCGATATCTCCATTTCCAGGTGATCAGGGAAGCGATGTTATGGTGAATGGTAATGGGTTCCGCAAACTTGATTTGACAGTGTTTAAGGAGAACCACACTCTAATTAAACTTAAATCCTATCTGCTCCCTCATTTGGATATGTACATAGCTTGAGGAGCATTGATAAGATATTAATTTATCAAGACTGATAAAAATAACCTAAAAATAAAAACACAAAAATATGGTATTTTAAATGGGTTACCATGAAATAAATTACATCACACCCCTGGGTTAGGGATTGGTAACACACTTTGAGTGTACCTTATCAATGGGACAAAGAGGAACCCTATTCATTTTGAGGTGAAAGGTCCAGGTGGCTGTGTCCGAAAATCAATACATCATTAAAACTTGTTATGTTTACAGATGTTGATTGCTATGACGTAGAAGGAGCCTAATGATTTATTAGATATTGCAAAATAATGTAATGATATTAGGAATGACCCACAGATTCAGATTTCAAATGTAAACTATATGACACTGAGCATGATTCAGTTTCTTCCAGATAATGTACAAAAATTGACCTTGACAAGTCGTGTGTGCATGCCAAAGTAATAATAGTAGATATGGTTCTTCATTTTGGTTTCACCTGTGTATCAGAATTTGGTACATTTAACACATGACAGTGTGACTAACGTCACAGGACCTACGAAGTAGGAATTAAGAGGTTTATAGGTCACCTAAGTAGGTCAAATTTTCATCAAAAGTAGGTCAGAACTTGCTGGTAACAGTCCCCTAATGCACGTTCATGCCAAAAATCAAGGTTCTAATGTCAACGGTTCTCCTTATTTTGCCGGAGAAAGGATTCGGATGGACCAACTCACTGACTCACTCATTATCGGACAATTTGCAAATGAGAGCCTACTTCGTAGGAATAGAACCAAAAGAACCAAGAAGAACCAAGATTTCGAAGAGTTCAGGGATGTGTATTGTGTACCTCGAACATTGATATTCAATTCGCTGTGTGCTGTCTGCGATTTCTTGAATTCCTGGAAATACAGTGGTACAAACGTTTGGTTATACTTCACCCATGGGAAATTAAAAGCCTATTCATTCTGAGGTGAAACGGTGACGGCAAATGTTACATTTAACATCTAGAGTATTGGAGGAGGGACAGCATTCAGAAAGTGTTGTTTCACCACTTTTAAGTGTTCGATGCAACAGCTTAAAATGTTGCATTTAACATTACGTCAATGGATAAATAAAATGGAGAAGTATTCGATTTAGATTATTCTACGAAGAAAATATTGCTACTGAATTTACAGTGAAGTTAGTATTACCACCGAATGAGGATGTGATATTTTTTTATTTTATCAATTTTATTTTATTCCAGCCCGAAGAGACCCAAAGGAGTGAAATTCATTTATATCAGGCAAATACATGTTTTGTCGATTGAAAGTAAAATGGCCAAATAAAAGATGGTACATCCTTAGAATGACATCTAACCATGACTGTGACGGAATTACATTTTGGTTAGAAATTTCGTGGAATTCATCTTGATGAACCGAAAGGTCTGTTAAAAATTCGTTCTTGAAATAGCGGTACTCCCTAAAAAACTTGAGTGAACTGTTCCACTCAAGTTTGGGTGAAATGAACCTGTTCACTCAGACTTGAGTTACTTTTCACTCAACTTGAGTGGGATCAATTTCCACACCTATGCTTGAGTGAATGTCACTCAAGTTGAGTGCATTTAACTCAAGTTCAGTGGAAAGTAACTCAAGTTGAGTGAAAATCTCACTCAAGTATTGAGTGGGATCAATTTTCACGCTTACTTGAGTGAAATTTCAGCGAGTACTGTAGTGCAGATTGGTGAGATATAACTTTAATCAAGTAGGATATATTTCAAGAAGGTTATGAAACTTATTGATGTTATACAAATTGTTTTGTATACGCCACCTTGCAGATCAGCGAAGACTATTATTCACTGTTTACAGTCATGACAGGGTAGGCCTAATGTTTTTGTGACTGCATTTCCCCTTCAGACATTTTCGCCTGTGGATATTTCCGCCTTCCCATATATTTTCGTACTATGACTGTACAAATCTGTAAATATTGACAACAATTTGGAGATTTTTTTTCTTGTTTTCAATTAGCTTTTTTGGCATTATTAAAAATGTTGTAACAAAGTTAAAATTAAAAAAAAAACTAATTTAATGATCATATTTCTATTTGTATTACTTCAAATTGATGACTCAGAATATTTCTAGGCTTAAAATGAAGACAAAATAGACATTGTTGGATATTTTGTGGCAAATATATTAATATTCAGCTTCTAAAATGTAATCACCAATTTAAATAATTACTTGAATCAGCACATTTATTGCTTAATTTTTTTTTGGTCAAACTTTTATTCTGTATTCCTGTTACACTTAACACCCCCAAAGTCCAGGATCCCTTATTAAAGTAATTTCTATCCCTATGTAAAAGCTATTGTTTACTTATTTTCATCCCGAGTTAGCCTGCTGTTTGAGTAGAATCAATCAGTGCTTGACGCAAGGAAATTCATTGTTCACTTTATCTTTGGAACCACTGATTCAAATACCATTGAACCATCCTTGCACCTTTATTGACTTATTATAGAAATTAAGAATAAAGACAGCTCCAATTTCTTTTTGTTAATATTCCAACTTTGTTACACGTTACATTTGTATGAAGTCATAGGAAGCCGAAGGGAAATATCCGCTTCGAGATTCGGTTTTCGGCGGAGCTAAACGTGGAATGAATTTCGTTGTTACATGACTGAGGTACTTGTGTAAATGTTATTAGCCCTTGGAACAAACCAAAACACAATTTATCACTAGAAATGCAACAAAAAGCGAACACTTGCGTGTGGCGGAACGTAGCGAATTCAAGGGCCGTAACTCATGAACGTTTCTTTGTAGTCATGGTTGTGCGAAGTGCCCGGATGTGCTTCGGTGACAACAACAACGCTTTTGCTCTTCCTACGTTATAAGATTTCTTTAAATAAGCCCGATCCTAAGGCCGGCTGCGAAGGTCGGCGTTTGAAAATTCGAAAGACCCTTGCAGAAGGAGCAAAAAATCACAGGTGTAAACATGAATGCAAGTATTTATTTTCTCGTTTCACCGAGACGAGAAACATGTCAGCCTCCAGTCGATGACGTTTACGTTGACAACGCGTCGAACGACAGGCTCCGCCCACATTGAGAAAAAAGGTGGGATCGTCAGTATGTTTGAATTGTTGTTGTTGTTGTTTTCTGGATTTCTTACCAATAAGCCCGACCTAAGGCCGGCTTCGCCGGCCTATTAGGTCGGCCTATTACATGTATTACAAAGCCGTTAATATTCAATTCAATTCTTTATTGGCACTAACACAATTCACATTGGTTATGGCCGAGAAACCATATCAAACACACAATAGTTCAGTTAGCCCAGGAATGGCTGTAGTCTCGAATGGCTCTGTAATCGACTCACAGCCAAGGTTCCTCCTATACACAATTCATCCCACACATTGAACAAGGAATGACGTTGTCCAATATCCTAACTGCACACGAAATAAAACGGCAGCGAATAGTAATAAACTATACCTTATTTTCCTCTACATTGGTCCTTCTCGCCGCCTGCCAACTCTCAACACTTAATAATTCCTCGTTCTTGAGATATCATCTTTTAATCACGCCTTCACGGAGTTTTCTGACATATTTTAGTCTCGTATTTTGAATGTCTCCGTTAGCCACGCCCACGTACACGCGCATTCGTTGGACCGTCATCAAACTGACCTGAATAATCACGCATGCGCCACGGCTTTTTTTCAAAGACACCGCCATCTCCGGCAAAGTCCGTGCAAGGGAAATTTACCCGCTGACAGTTGAATGGAGGTCAGCTGAATATTCAAATCCCCGAGAATCTTGAACAATTGATGATAACTTAAGAATGAGGGAATACCGAGAGTTCTAACTTGGGGGAAAGTGACAAAAGACTACAAGGAGAATAAGGAGGCACATTTTATTATCACCAGCTACTGTGTTCTTGTATGTGCAGCCGTTAAATCTTCCGAAACACAGGCGTTTCGGAGGCCAAAACTTCGTGGTACGAAATGTGACTGGAAGGAACTACAGCTGTGTAGGGAAGAACAGCCACGCCCACCTACACAGCAAAGGTTCTATAGCTATAGTTCAGTGTACTACAAGAAATAGTAATATGCAGCGAATGATGACGTAGCGTAATGTGGGTTAGGTATCCAGACTATATGGGGTATGGGGGGTATATAGGTCGCCGGGCTTAACGGGGCTTGCCTATCAATAGAGTTATCTCCCCCTAGTTCCAGGGTGGGTGTATGTAAATATTTTCCTGAAAAAATACGGAACACGGACTTTATCCTAAATTACGGGAAAATGCCTATATAGGACCATCCTGGGAAACCTACTTCTCGACATTTGCGGTATAGGTTGTGGGGTCTCGTTTTCTTAGTCTCGTCAAGACAAACATGATAGGAAGTGTCGCGGAGCGAATCGTTGAAATTTTTGGAAAAAGTTCAGGGAGACCCATATAGTCCCATACTAGGGGTAGAGGACCAATGTTTGTCCCACTGGGAAACCTACTTCTAGACATTTGCGGTATGGTTGTTTGGATTTGTTTTCTTAGTCTCGTCAAGACAAACATGATAGGAAGTGTCCCGACACGAAACGGTGAAATTTTTGAAAAAAGTTCGAGGTCTGTATATAGACCCATATAGACCCATATACGGGTTATGGGGGTATAGGTCCAATGTTTGTCCCACTGGGAAACCTAATTCTATACATTTGCGGTATGGTTGTTTGGATTTGTTTTCTTAGTCTCGTCAAGACAAACATGATAGGAAGTGTCCCGGCACGAAACGGTGAAATTTTTGAAAAAAGTTCGAGGTCTGTCTATTATACAATTACAGTCTTTTGATGAGGTCAATATGTGGTTTTGTGGACCTGAGAAAACAATATTCGCCGAGGCCGAAGGCCGAGGTGAATATTGTTTTCTCAGGTCCACAAAACCACATATTGACCGATATCAAAAGACTATAATTGTTTTATTATATGACACTGACGTCTCCTTCTCGTTAAATTGGTGAAAGCAGTTAGAATATAGCATATAATAAGGTATTTCCTTTGCTCCCGACGATCTCGTATTACCTGCTGTCAGCCAAATTGTACACCGACGGCCAATCCAACGACTACTTTCATTGGCTGAGCAGACGCATACGTCACGCCGAGTCAATATCACATTTATGGACCCGCTTCGGAGTCAATATGGAAAATTAGCGACAGCCACGTGACGGCGAATGGTCCAATGGAGAAAGAGTAGCACGCACAGTCATATAATAAAGCCCCATATAGACCCATATACTGGGGTATAAGCCCAATGTATGTATAAATCCATACTGGGTGGACGTGTTGGAGTCTAGGTGAGTCCCTGGTGGTCCAATGGTGTCGTATGAGGTCTTATTTTGAAGCTCTCATGCAGGAGCACTTGACTACACTAATGGTTCGTACGTTGTCAATATTCTGCGCATGCGCAGCCTGCCCGTAGTATAGAAAGCAGGCATTTTTGGGGGTGTGTGTGAGTGTGTTTGGGTTAGAGATGGGCTATTCACGGTTCGAATGGGTCGTGTGAGGTATCAATGTGAAGCCTGTGTAATGGAGCATCTGATGGCGTGGATGTGGGGTAGAAATATGGTCATTCTGCGCATGCGCAGCCTGGCCGTAGTATAGAAAGCAGGCATTTTGGGGAGTATGTGGGTGTGTGTTTGGGGTAGAGATGGACCGCTATGGGTCCGAATGGGTCGTGGAAGGTGTCAAAGTGAAGCTTGTGTGGGGTAGAGTCAGAATGGTGTGTTTTTAAGTGCAAGTCGCGTTAATCTGCGCATGCGCAGTTGGTTGTAGTAAGTAAAGTGGCCATATTGGGGCAGTACATGAAGGTATTTGGGGTCGAGATGGACCATCCTTGGTCCGAATGCGTCCTGGAAGGTATCATCTTGTAGCTCTCGGGGTGTAGACCCCGATTTGAGGGCTGCCCACGTCACCTGTGACGTCATCGGTGACGTCATCAGTACGAGTAGTAAGTAAAGTGGGCATTTTAGGGCAGTACAAGAAGGTATTTCGGGTAGAGATGGACCATCCTTGGTCCGAATGCGTCCTGGGAGGTGTCATTTTGTAGCTCTCGGGGTGTAGACCCCGATTTGGGGGCTGTTCTCAGCATCTGTGACGTCATTGGTGACGTCATCAGTACGAGTAGTAGCGAAAGTGTGCATTTTGGGGCAGTGAAGGAAGGTATTTGGGGTAGAGATGCTCCATCCTCAGTCCGAATGCGTCGTGTGGGGTGTCATCTTGTAGTTCTCGGCGTGCAGACCTCGATTTGAGGGCTGTTCACAGCATCTGTGACGTCATTGGTGACGTCATCAGTAGGAGTAGTAGCGAAAGTGAGCATTTTGGTGCAGTGAAGGATGGTATTTGGTGTAGAGATGGACCATCCTTGGTCCGAATGCGTCATGGGAGGTGTCATGTTGTAGCTCTCGGGGTATAGACCCCGATTTGAGGGATATCCACAGCATCTGTGACGTCGTTGGTGACGTCATCAGTACGAGTAGTAGCGAAAGTGGGCATTTTTTAGCAGTGAAGGATGTTATTTGGTGTAGAGATGGACCATCCGCGGTGCGAAGGCGTCGTGTGAGGTGTCATCTTGTAGCAACGCCCACCAACGCCATTCTTAATGCTTCAACGCCCTGGTGAAATAGCTCAGAAGCTCTGATATTCCATGGAATTGTCACTAATTCTTCGAAATGCAGTGACGCCCGTCGACGCCCGTCGTTACACCTTAACACTCTAACATAACACCATGATATAGACCGCAGAGAGAACAACAACAGCAACAACAACAAGGATGACACATGAGAGAACAACAACAACAAGAAGTTTTTTTCATATAGTTTATTCTCCCCAATGTTACATCATACCCACGCTGGGGGAGCCGCGTTGGGTATATTTACAATTCAAGAATATTCTTGTCCAATCAGAGGCCACCATTTGCATCTGTCATATTCGTTCCTGTCCGTTAGACGTATTCTCGGCTACTCTTGTCCAATCAGAAGTCGCCATTTCAGAAAGTTCCATCTTCGGCCATGTTCGCACTGAACCGTTTGTTCTAATCGTCATCGGACAGGCCAGGATACCGTTGAGGAAACATATCCTCAGATAGTTGTTTGCGCATTCTGAGTATCTATCAGTGCATGGGTGAATACTTTCAGCCGATGGGGTGGTGGGTCAGTTTAACCACGAAGAACGTAACATTGGTGACCCTCTCCACTATCCACTTGGTGTTGGGACGCTGTTCATAGGCCCATTCCAAGGGATCCACAGTGTCCAGTTGGGCCAGCATCGTCTCTAGCGACGCTCGATTGGTGATTGTGAAAGGATGGTCGTACACTGGGTTGATGGCACTGGAATAGAAATAGCGCAATTGACGCGTCATCTTATGGCATAAGATGTACCCAAATGCTACATTTAATGTGAAGGACGTAGGTTGGTCATTGAAGATGGCTTCCACGTAGCTGCGTTGACGGGCGAAGTCGGTCAGTCAGAAATTGTACAAGTTCAATATAGGGCGATGACGGTGGAAGCAGTGTCGGATCATGGACCAATGGCGTCGATACATCTCACTCATTGGATGATCTTCGGGTAAGAGATCGCTGGGAACATCCACCGCATCTTCCAGAAAATGTTCGTTGTTGTCAGGCGTATGACTGGAAACAGTAATGCTAGGGACCGGCTGGATATCTAGGCTCTTCTGAGCTGTGGGTATAGGCAGGCTCTCCGTGATCGCATCACCAGTGGCATTCTCCTCCCCGGGTTCATCTTCAGTGGATCTGTCCCTCCTGGGTGCCTCTTTAGTGGAAAGTTGTCCCTCGTGCCGTGGTGACGGACCATGAATCAAACGCTCATGCCGTTTTAACTGACTGGGTCGTTTGAAGAGTTGACCACATTCTTCGCATGGACGCTTGGATGGCCCATGAGTTGAACGTTCATGGCGCTGTAAATGATCTGGGCGCTGAAACGACAGTGTAGGCCTACATATCGTACAGCTATACCGGGCGGTTCCATCGTGCTTGGTAGCCTCATGGCGGCGCAAGTCGTGCCGGCGAGTGAATGATTTCGAGCACGTAGTACAAGTGAACATCTTGGTGGTTGACAGAGTGTCTGATGAAACGGCCAGGCCGTTTCCTTTTTATAGCAAGCTAGCTGTTGATCTATTTTTAGCGCAATCAATTCAACTTGGACGTCAGCGACAAGAACCCGGATGTAGGCGCGGACGTCAAACAGGTGCACGCTCCTGTGGTGCACCCTGTACCCTAGGATGTTCACGAATGTTCCACCATCCCCGACTTCTACCAGGCCCAGGTCCAGAAGCTCTCATGTCCTGCATGTGAATAGTCAGTCATATTGTGTGTGTGTGTGGGTGTGTGTGTGTGCATGTTTGCGTCTGTGTGTATGCATCTGGGTGACTGTGTGTGTGTACGTGTGTGTATGTGTGTGTGTATGTGTCTGTGTATGTGTCTATGCGTCTGTGTGTATACGCCTGAGAGCGTGTGCGTGTGTGTGTGTGTGTGTGTGCTTGCGTGTGTGTGCTTGCGCGTGTGTGTGTGTACGCGTGTGTGTATGTGTGTGTGTGTATGCGTTTGTGTGTGTATGCGTGTGCTTGTATGTGTATGTGTGTGTGTGTAATGCGTGTGCGTGTATGTGTGTATGTGCGTGTATGCGTCTGTGTGTATGTGTGTGCGTGTGTGTGTGTGCGTGTGTGTGTGGGTGTGTATGTGTGTGAGTGCGTGTGTGTATGCATGTGTGTGTATGCGTCTGTGTGTGCTTGCGAGAGTGTGTATGCGTGTGTGTATGCGTGAGTGTGTATGTGTATGCTTGTGTGTGTACGCGAGTGCGTGTATGCGTCTGTGTGTATGTGTGTGCGTGTGTGTATGCGTGATATCCGAGACCCATATAGACCCATATATTCCCATACTGGGGTATAGGACCAATGTTTGTCCCACTGGGAAACCTACTTCTATACATTCGCGGTATGGTTGTTTGGATTTGTTTTCTTAGTCTCGTCAAGACAAACATGATAGGAAGTGTCCCGGCACGAAACGGTGAAATTTTTGAAAAAAGTTCGAGGTCTGTCTATAGCCCCAACCACCACCAACTCCACCAACACCACCGCCACACACCACCAACACCACCACCAACGCCACCACCAACGCCACAAACGCCCCCACCAACGCCACCACCACCGGGCGTTGACGGGCGTCAACGCCCGGTGG
This sequence comes from Hanleya hanleyi, assembly GCA_036873755.1. Taxonomy (NCBI): domain Eukaryota; kingdom Metazoa; phylum Mollusca; class Polyplacophora; order Lepidopleurida; family Hanleyidae; genus Hanleya; species Hanleya hanleyi. The sequence goes on along the minus strand of JAVTVY010056997.1, from coordinate 12,255 downwards.
TGGTGGTGGTGGTAGCCCCCGTGTGGCAGAGCTCTTGGATCGGAGCTCCCGGAGCTCAAAGCTTGCGGAGCTCAGAGCTCGGAAATGACGTCATCGCAGGCATGCGCAGCGTGTGTATGTATGCCTCTGTGTGTGTCCCTTCCGAGCTCTGAGCTCCACAGGCTTTGAACTCCAAGAGCTCCGATCCAAGAAACACACTCGGAAGCACACACATACACACACACACACACACAGAGGCATACATACACACACACACATACACACGCTGCGCATGTCTGCGATGACGTCATTTCCGAGCTCTGAGCTCCGCAAGCTTTGAGCTCCGAGAGCTCCGATCCAAGAGCTCTGCCACACGGGGGCTACCACCACCACCACAACCGGGCGTTGACGCCCGTCAACGCTCGGTGGTGGCGTTGGTGGCGTTGGTGGTGGCGTTGATGGCGTTGGTGGTGGTGTTGGTGGTGTGTGGCGATGGTGTTGGTGGAGTTGTTGGTGGTTGGGGCTATAGACAGACCTCGAACTTTTTCAAAAATTTCAACGTTTCGTGCCGGGACACTTCCTATCATGTTTGTCTTGACGAGACTAAGAAAACAAATCCAAACAACCATACCGCGAATGTATAGAAGTAGGTTTCCCAGTGGGACAAACATTGGTCCTATACCCCAGTGTGGGACTATATGGGTCTATATGGGTCTCGGATATCACGCATACACACATACACGCATACACACACGCACACACATACACACAGACGCATACACGCACTCGCGTACACACACAAGCATACACACACACACACACAATATGACTGACTATTCACATGCAGGACATGAGAGCTTCTGGACCTGGGCCTGGTAGAAGTCGGGGATGGTGGAACATTCGTGAACATCCTAGGGTACAGGGTGCACCACAGGAGCGTGCACCTGTTTGACGTCCGCGCCTACATCCGGGTTCTTGTCGCTGACGTCCAAGTTGAATTGATTGTGCTGAAAATAGATCAACAGCTAGCTTGCTATAAAAAGGAAACGGCCTGGCCGTTTCATCAGACACTCAGTCAACCACCAAGATGTTCACTTGTACTACGTGCTCGAAATCATTCACTCGCCGGCACGACTTGCGCCGCCATTAGGCTACCAAGCACGATGGAACCGCCCGGTATAGCTGTACGATATGTAGGCCTACACTGTCGTTTCAGCGCCCAGATCATTTACAGCGCCATGAACGTTCAACTCATGGGCCATCCAAGCGTCCATGCGAAGAATGTGGTCAACTCTTCAAACGACCCAGTCAGTTAAAACGGCATGAGCGTTTGATTCATGGTCCGTCACCACGGCATGAGGGACAACTTTCCACTAAAGAGGCACCCAGGAGGGACAGATCCACTGAAGATGAACCCGGGGAGGAGAATGCCACTGGTGATGCGATCACGGAGAGCCCGCCTATACCCACAGCTCAGAAGAGCCTAGATATCCAGCCGGTCACAACGAACATTTTCTGGAAGATGCGGTGGATGTTCCCAGCGATCTCTTACCCGAAGATCATCCAGTGAGTGAGATGTATCGACGCCATTGGTCCATGATCCGACACTGCTTCCACCGTCATCGCCCTATATTGAACTTGTACAATTTCCGACTGACCGACCTCGCCCGTCAACGCAGCTATGTGGAAGCCATCTTCAATGACCAACCTACGTCCTTCACATTAAATGTAGCATTTGGGTACATCTTATGCCATAAGATGACGCGTGAATTGTGCTATTTCTATCCCAGTGCCATCAACCCAGTGTACGACCATCCTTTCACAATCACCAATCGGGCGTCGCTAGAGACGATGCTGGCCCAACTGGACACTGTGGATCCCTTGGAATGGGCCTATGAACAGCGTCCCAACACCAAGTGGATAGTGGAGAGGGTCACCAATGTGACGTTCTTCGTGGTAAAACTATATGAAAAAAACTTTTTGTTGTTGTTGTTCTCTCATGTGTCATCCTTGTTGTTGTCTCCGGTCTATATCATGGCTTTATGTTAGAGTGTTAAGGTGTAACGACGGGCGTCGACGGGCGTCACTGCATTTCGAAGAATTAGAGACAATTCCATGGAATATCAGAGCTTCTGAGCTATTTCACCACAGCGTTGAAGCATTAAGAATGGCGTGGGTAGGCGTTGCTACAAGATGACACCTCACACGACGCATTCGTACCGCGGATGGTCCATCTCTACACCAAATAACATCCTTCACTGCCCCAAAAGGCCCACTTTCGCTACTACTCGTACTGATGAGTTCACCAATGACGTCACAGATGCTGTGGATATCCCTCAAATCGGGGTCTACACCCCAAGAGCTACAACATGACACCTCCCATGACGCATTCGCACCACGGATGGTCCATCTCTACACCAAATAACATCCTTCACTGCCCCAAAAGGCTCACTTTCGCTACTACTCCTACTGATGACGTCACCAATGACGTCACAGATGCTGTGGACAGCCCTCAAATCGGGGTTTGCACCCTGAGAACTACAAGATGACACCTCCCACGACGCATTCGGACTGAGAATGGCCCCTCTCTACCCAAAATACCTTCCTGCACTGCCCCAAAATGCTCACTTTCGCTACTACTCGTACTGATGACGTCACCGATGGCGTCACAGATGACGCGAACATCCTTCAAATCGGAGTCTACACCCCGAGAGCTACAAAATGACACCTCCCACGACACAATCGGACCAGGGATGGTCCATCTCTACACCAAATACCTTCCTGTACTGCCCCAAAATGCACACTTTGGCTACTACTCCTACTGATGACGTCACAGATGACGGGAACATCCCTCAAATCGGAATGTACACCCCGAGAACTACAAAATGACACCTCCCAGGACGCATTCGGACCAAGGATGGTCCATCTCGACCCAAAATACTACAACCAACTGCGCATGCGCAGATTGACGCGACTTGCACTTAAAACACACCATTCTGACTCTACCCCACACAAGCTTCACTTTGACACCTTCCACGACCCATTCGGACCCATAGCGGTGCATCTCTACCCCAAACACACACCCACATACCCTCCAAAATGCCTGCTTTCTATACTACGGGCCAGGCTGCGCATGCGCAGACTATTGGACACGGACGAACCAAGACCTCATACGACACCATAGGACCATTAGGGACTCACCTAGACCCCAAAACGTCCACCCCGTATGGGCCTATACTCCCATAGCCATGCAGTATAGCCCTATGGGCCTACCCAGGCCTCGGTGACTTTTTCCAAAAATTTCACCGTTTCGCTCCGGGACACTTCCTATCGTGTTCTAAATGACGAGACTAAGAAAACAAATCCAAACAACCATACCGCAAATGTATAGAAGTAGGTTTCGCAGTGGGACAAACATCGGTCCTATACCCCAGTATGGGACTATATGGATCTCGGTGACTTTTTAAAAAAAATTCACCGTTTCGTGCCGGGACACTTCCTATCATCTTTGTCTTGACGAGACTAAGAAAACAAATCCAAACAACCATACCGCAAATGTATAGAAGTAGGTTTCCCAGTGGGACAAACATCGGTGCTATACCCCTAGTATGGGCCTATATGGGTCTATATGGGGCTCCTGGAACTTTTTCAAAAATTTCACCGATTCGCTCCGGGACACTTCCTATCATGTTCTAAATGACGAGACTAAGAAAACAAATCCAAACAACCATACCGCAAATGTATAGAAGTAGGTTTCCCAGTGGGACAAACATCGGTCCTATACCCCAGTATGGGACTATATGGGTCTATATGGGTCTCGGTGACTTTTTTCAAAAATTTCAACGATTCGCTCCGCGACACTTCCTATCATGTTTATCTTGACGAGACTAAGAAAACAAATCCAAACAACCATACCGCAAATGTATAGAAGTAGGTTTCCCAGTGGGACAAACATCGGTCCTATACCCCTAGTATGGGCCTGTATGGGCTATATGGTACTTTTCCAAAAATGTCAACGATTCGCTCCGCGACACTTCCTATCATGTTCTAAATGACGACACTAAGAAAACAAATCCAAACAACCATACCGCAAATGTATAGAAGTAGGTTTCCCAGTGGGACAAACATCGGTCCTATACCCCAGTATGGGACTATATGGGTCTATATGGGTCTCGGTGACTTTTTTCAAAAATTTCAACGATTCGCTCCGCGACACTTCCTATCACCTTTATCTTGACGACACTAAGAAAACAAATCCAAACAACCATACCGCAAATGTATAGAAGTAGGTTTCGCAGTGGGACAAACATCGGTCCTATACCCCAGTATGGGACTATATGGATCTCGGTGACTTTTTAAAAAAAATTCACCGTTTCGTGCCGGGACACTTCCTATCATCTTTGTCTTGACGAGACTAAGAAAACAAATCCAAACAACCATACCGCAAATGTATAGAAGTAGGTTTCCCAGTGGGACAAACATCGGTCCTATACCCCTAGTATGGGCCTATATGGGTCTATATGGGGCTCCTGGAACTTTTTCAAAAATTTCACCGATTCGCTCCGGGACACTTCCTATCATGTTCTAAATGACGAGACTAAGAAAACAAATCCAAACAACCATACCGCAAATGTATAGAAGTAGGTTTCCCAGTGGGACAAACATCGGTCCTATACCCCAGTATGGGACTATATGGGTCTATATGGGTCTCGGTGACTTTTTTCAAAAATTTCAACGATTCGCTCCGCGACACTTCCTATCATGTTTATCTTGACGAGACTAAGAAAACAAATCCAAACAACCATACCGCAAATGTATAGAAGTAGGTTTCCCAGTGGGACAAACATCGGTCCTATACCCCTAGTATGGGCCTGTATGGGCTATATGGTACTTTTCCAAAAATGTCAACGATTCGCTCCGCGACACTTCCTATCATGTTCTAAATGACGACACTAAGAAAACAAATCCAAACAACCATACCGCAAATGTATAGAAGTAGGTTTCCCAGTGGGACAAACATCGGTCCTATACCCCAGTATGGGACTATATGGGTCTATATGGGTCTCGGTGACTTTTTTCAAAAATTTCAACGATTCGCTCCGCGACACTTCCTATCATCTTTATCTTGACGAGACTAAGAAAACAAATCCAAACAACCATACCGCAAATGTATAGAAGTAGGTTTCCCAGTGGGACAAACATCGGTCCTATACCCCTAGTATGGGCCTATATGGGCTATATGGTACTTTTCCAAAAATTTCAACGATTCGCTCCGCGACACTTCCTATCATGTTTGTCTTGACGAGATTAAGAAAACGAGACCCCACAACCTATACCGCAAATGTCGAGAAGTAGGTTTCCCAGGATGGTCCTATACCCCCCATACCCCATATAGGCATTTTCCCGTAATTTAGGATAAAGTCCGTGTTCCGTATTTTTTCAGGAAAAATTTTACATACACCCACCCTGGAACTAGGGGGAGATAACTCTATTGATAGGCAAGCCCCGTTAAGCCCGGCGACCTATATACCCCCCATACCCCATATAGGCATTTTGCCGGATTTTTCGATAAAGTCCTTGTTCCGTTTTTTTTTCAGGAAAAATTTTACATGCACCCACCCCATTGACTTGATGCCCCTTCACATAGGCTTCACTTTGATACCTCATACAACTCCATCGGCCCATTAGGGGCTCCCCTAGATCCCAAAACGTCTATTTCCATACCCTTGGTCCACCGCGCATGCGCAGAATGGTGACAACACCCGAGCCGCTAGTCCAGTCAGATGCTCCTTCACGAATGCTTCACATTGATACCTCATATGACCCCATTGGACCATTAGTGGCTCCCCTAGCTCCAAAACGTCTATTTTCATACCTTTTGGCCACCGCGCATGCGCAGAATGCCGATATCTCAATCTCACACCCAGCCCATCAGATGCCCCTTCACGAATGCTTCACATTGATACCTCATATGACCCCATTGGACCATTAATGGCTCCCCTAGCTCCAAAACGTCTATTTTCATACCCTTTGGCCACCGCGCATGCGCAGAATGCCGATATCTCAATATTACACCCAACCCATCAGATGCCCCTTCACGAATGCTTCACATTGATACCTCATATGACCCCATTGGACCATTAGTGGCTCCCCTAGCTCCAAAACGTCTAGCGGGACCCATACAGGGTCCAGTTTTCGACACTAGGTGACCACATGCCGACGAAATGGCCAGTTTTCGACACCGGATGTGCCGCCATCTTGAACATACGTGCCGCCATTTTGGATATGTCCCATAATGCACCGGGTCAAAATACTCGCTTCTGATTGGCTGAGAGCTCTGTGACGGATTTGAAATACTCGCTTCTGATTGGACGAGAGCTCCGCATTGCGTCTGCGCATGCGCAGAATGATATTCCTACCGCACATCCAACCCATCAGATGCCCCTTCACGAATGCTTCACTTTGATACCTCACTCGACCCCTTTGGTCCATTAGGGGCTCCCCGAGCTCCAAAACGTCTATTTCCATAGCCTTTGGCCACCGCGCATGTGCAGAATGCCGATATTTCAACCCCGCACCCAGCCCATCAGATGCCCCTTCACGAATGCTTCACTTTGATACCTCACTCGACCCCATTGGACCATGCAGCGTATTTCAAGTCTAGGGACTACTTTTTCTCCGCGGAAGCTTTCTTCCGTGACCGTATCGCCGCCAGACCGCATCACCACGGAGGAATACAAAGGTCAAAGGTTGCCAGACCTATAGTGGTCAACACTTGGCACCCAGCCAATGCTGATGCAATGCAGAACATGTCAGTACATGCCTTGATCACGTGATCGCCAGATGACCTTGAGACCCCTTACATTTTACCCGGGGGAACAAATAAGTAGGTCAACAATAAGGAATTTCAGTTTTATATACTACTAACCGGTCTGTCCAAGTAACAAAATAGTTCATATTATTTTGATACTGTTTTATTTTCTTAACGTTCATGTTCAATGGTGAAAAGATTTTGTCAATGTTGGGCACAACTCACACCAACGAGGAGTAAAAAGATGAATCATGTTATTTGATGCAGTTTTATTTCTCAATGTTATTTACATCATGTTTAACCCTACCTGGCCTGGGGGAGGGGCATTATGCCCCCCTACCAAACTTTCTGCACTATCTCCGGAACGGCAAAACATTAAGAGATGAAACTTTGTGACTTTATAGCTTATCTTATTGGGGTCATTTTGAGCCTATTTGCATAACCCCCCGAGCAGAGGATCATGGATAAATTCAAGATGGCGATCACGTGGGGTACCAGAAAAGTGATGTTTTTGTCATATTTCTTCAAAAAAATTGCTTTTTCGCGATGAAAAGTTGGCAAAAACTATTTTATTTCATATCACATTAATATTTGCAAATTTGTCATGCAGTTTTTGTGGAGAAATTGCAACAAAAAAATTCGGAAAATCTGATCGAAAAATCTACCAAAAAATGCCGTTTTTGAAAATGACGTCACTGTAACGTCATTAAAGCGACCATCTTGGATTTTTTACATTTTCTGGTAGAGCTTGACCCAAGGGTATAGTGTAATAAGTTTCAGCCCCCTAGCTCAAGAGGTAAGAAAAATAATTAGGGGGGGCCGTTCCGGCCACCGCCCCCGTCCCCCAGCAAGGCCTGGACAGGTCCCAAAAAACCCCAGGCCAGATAGGGTTAATGCAGCTGAAACCAATCCGAGATGCAATTGAAAAATGTTGAATACAACTCACACCACCAAAACAGGAAATGTCAAAATGATACGAGGGTTACCGGTTTAAAAATGTATTGTACAATTTACACAATAAGAATATCGCCTCTTTTCAAATCCTACAGTAAGGGAAATTTCCAGCTAACACCTTCCTCATCAAGATCATACTTGATCCAGGATTCTGTTTTGATCGGACTGGACGCTACCTGTTTAGCCACAGATAGAACAACGGCATCAAACCAATGTGCCTCGTCCGCTCCTTCTTCAGCACAGTTGAATGAGATGCGATTCCCTACCAGGTCTTCCTGATTCTTCAACAGGTGAGGCAGCCGTTCTTTCTGGCACTGTACTACACGAGCATGTCTCGATTTTCGAATGCGCTCCTTGGCCTTCTGTTCAAGGAATTTGAACTTTTCGTGCCGGGACACTTCCTATCATCTTTGTCTTGACGAGACTAAGAAAACAAATCCAAACAACCATACCGCAAATGTATAGAAGTAGGTTTCCCAGTGGGACTAACATCGGTGCTATACCCCTAGTATGGGCCTATATGGGTCTATATGGGGCTCCTCGAACTTTTTCAAAAATTTCACCGATTCGCTCCGGGACACTTCCTATCATGTTCTAAATGACGAGACTAAGAAAACAAATCCAAACAACCATACCGCAAATGTATAGAAGTAGGTTTCCCAGTGGGACAAACATCGGTCCTATACCCCAGTATGGGACTATATGGGTCTATATGGGTCTCGGTGACTTTTTTCAAAAATTTCAACGATTCGCTCCGCGACACTTCCTATCATGTTTATCTTGACGAGACTAAGAAAACAAATCCAAACAACCATACCGCAAATGTATAGAAGTAGGTTTCCCAGTGGGACAAACATCGGTCCTATACCCCTAGTATGGGCCTGTATGGGCTATATGGTACTTTTCCAAAAATGTCAACGATTCGCTCCGCGACACTTCCTATCATGTTCTAAATGACGACACTAAGAAAACAAATCCAAACAACCATACCGCAAATGTATAGAAGTAGGTTTCCCAGTGGGACAAACATCGGTCCTATACCCCAGTATGGGACTATATGGGTCTATATGGGTCTCGGTGACTTTTTTCAAAAATTTCAACGATTCGCTCCGCGACACTTCCTATCATCTTTATCTTGACGAGACTAAGAAAACAAATCCAAACAACCATACCGCAAATGTATAGAAGTAGGTTTCCCAGTGGGACAAACATCGGTCCTATACCCCTAGTATGGGCCTATATGGGCTATATGGTACTTTTCCAAAAATTTCAACGATTCGCTCCGCGACACTTCCTATCATGTTTGTCTTGACGAGATTAAGAAAACGAGACCCCACAACCTATACCGCAAATGTCGAGAAGTAGGTTTCCCAGGATGGTCCTATACCCCCCATACCCCATATAGGCATTTTCCCGTAATTTAGGATAAAGTCCGTGTTCCGTATTTTTTCAGGAAAATTTTTACATACACCCACCCTGGAACTAGGGGGAGATAACTCTATTGATAGGCAAGCCCCGTTAAGCCCGGCGACCTATATACCCCCCATACCCCATATAGGCATTTTGCCGGATTTTTCGATAAAGTCCTTGTTCCGTTTTTTTTTCAGGAAAAATTTTACATGCACCCACCCCATTGACTTGATGCCCCTTCACATAGGCTTCACTTTGATACCTCATACAACTCCATCGGCCCATTAGGGGCTCCCCTAGATCCCAAAACGTCTATTTCCATACCCTTGGTCCACCGCGCATGCGCAGAATGGTGACAACACCCGAGCCGCTAGTCCAGTCAGATGCTCCTTCACGAATGCTTCACATTGATACCTCATATGACCCCATTGGACCATTAGTGGCTCCCCTAGCTCCAAAACGTCTATTTTCATACCTTTTGGCCACCGCGCATGCGCAGAATGCCGATATCTCAATCTCACACCCAGCCCATCAGATGCCCCTTCACGAATGCTTCACATTGATACCTCATATGACCCCATTGGACCATTAATGGCTCCCCTAGCTCCAAAACGTCTATTTTCATACCCTTTGGCCACCGCGCATGCGCAGAATGCCGATATCTCAATATTACACCCAACCCATCAGATGCCCCTTCACGAATGCTTCACATTGATACCTCATATGACCCCATTGGACCATTAGTGGCTCCCCTAGCTCCAAAACGTCTAGCGGGACCCATACAGGGTCCAGTTTTCGACACTAGGTGACCACATGCCGACGAAATGGCCAGTTTTCGACACCGGATGTGCCGCCATCTTGAACATACGTGCCGCCATTTTGGATATGTCCCATAATGCACCGGGTCAAAATACTCGCTTCTGATTGGCTGAGAGCTCTGTGACGGATTTGAAATACTCGCTTCTGATTGGACGAGAGCTCCGCATTGCGTCTGCGCATGCGCAGAATGATATTCCTACCGCACATCCAACCCATCAGATGCCCCTTCACGAATGCTTCACTTTGATACCTCACTCGACCCCTTTGGTCCATTAGGGGCTCCCCGAGCTCCAAAACGTCTATTTCCATAGCCTTTGGCCACCGCGCATGTGCAGAATGCCGATATTTCAACCCCGCACCCAGCCCATCAGATGCCCCTTCACGAATGCTTCACTTTGATACCTCACTCGACCCCATTGGACCATGCAGCGTATTTCAAGTCTAGGGACTACTTTTTCTCCGCGGAAGCTTTCTTCCGTGACCGTATCGCCGCCAGACCGCATCACCACGGAGGAATACAAAGGTCAAAGGTTGCCAGACCTATAGTGGTCAACACTTGGCACCCAGCCAATGCTGATGCAATGCAGAACATGTCAGTACATGCCTTGATCACGTGATCGCCAGATGACCTTGAGACCCCTTACATTTTACCCGGGGGAACAAATAAGTAGGTCAACAATAAGGAATTTCAGTTTTATATACTACTAACCGGTCTGTCCAAGTAACAAAATAGTTCATATTATTTTGATACTGTTTTATTTTCTTAACGTTCATGTTCAATGGTGAAAAGATTTTGTCAATGTTGGGCACAACTCACACCAACGAGGAGTAAAAAGATGAATCATGTTATTTGATGCAGTTTTATTTCTCAATGTTATTTACATCATGTTTAACCCTACCTGGCCTGGGGGAGGGGCATTATGCCCCCCTACCAAACTTTCTGCACTATCTCCGGAACGGCAAAACATTAAGAGATGAAACTTTGTGACTTTATAGCTTATCTTATTGGGGTCATTTTGAGCCTATTTGCATAACCCCCCGAGCAGAGGATCATGGGTAAATTCAAGATGGCGATCACGTGGGGTACCAGAAAAGTGATGTTTTTGTCATATTTCTTCAAAAAAATTGCTTTTTCGCGATGAAAAGTTGGCAAAAACTATTTTATTTCATATCACATTAATATTTGCAAATTTGTCATGCAGTTTTTGTGGAGAAATTGCAACCAAAAAATTCGGAAAATCTGACCGAAAAATCTACCAAAAAATGCCGTTTTTGAAAATGACGTCACTGTAACGTCATTAAAGCGACCATCTTGGATTTTTTACATTTTCTGGTAGAGCTTGACCCAAGGGTATAGTGTAATAAGTTTCAGCCCCCTAGCTCAAGAGGTAAGAAAAATAATTAGGGGGGGCCGTTCCGGCCACCGCCCCCCGTCCCCCAGCAAGGCCTGGACAGGTCCCAAAAAACCCCAGGCCAGATAGGGTTAATGCAGCTGAAACCAATCCGAGATGCAATTGAAAAATGTTGAATACAACTCACACCACCAAAACAGGAAATGTCAAAATGATACGAGGGTTACCGGTTTAAAAATGTATTGTACAATTTACACAATAAGAATATCGCCTCTTTTCAAATCCTACAGTAAGGGAAATTTCCAGCTAACACCTTCCTCATCAAGATCATACTTGATCCAGGATTCTGTTTTGATCGGACTGGACGCTACCTGTTTAGCCACAGATAGAACAACGGCATCAAACCAATGTGCCTCGTCCGCTCCTTCTTCAGCACAGTTGAATGAGATGCGATTCCCTACCAGGTCTTCCTGATTCTTCAACAGGTGAGGCAGCCGTTCTTTCTGGCACTGTACTACACGAGCATGTCTCGATTTTCGAATGCGCTCCTTGGCCTTCTGTTCAAGGAATTTGAACTGGTGTACAGTTGACACATATGTGATGGATGCAAAATGAATGATATCTTTCAAATTGCTAATTAATTGGTCATCGATAAATATCACGCGTTTTCCGTTGACAGTTTTCGACTGGAAAAACAATTCCTTCTGTGCCTTGACCTCTAACACATAACGATGGAAATTTAACTGTGTGATAACAATGCTGCGAATCGCCTTGCCCTCACGCCTCAGATTTGATACATGCATGTCAGTCTGCTCAGCCGTTGTCCAAACACCTCCGACCTCTGACACCGCGTTAGTCAGCAACACTTTTCTATCCATACTCTTCTTCTCTGCATCTGCCTTGGCCTTTTGTTTTCTTCATAATCAGTTT
>JAVTVY010056996.1:0-30944 GCA_036873755.1 Hanleya hanleyi | reverse complement strand
CCTTTATTACTACCTGCTTTTTGCAGGACTTGTTGGCTTTTTATCTCAAGATTACTTTGCCAAAATACTGCCTCTAAGGCATGCAGGATAAACTAAAAGCACCCCGGCCTCCCGTGCAACAAGCTGACAAATCGTAATGGCTGACGTCATACAGTAGCATTCGAGGTAGGTACCCTCCTTCTAGCCATGTTCATGCAACGCACAATTAATTTCCTGCATAAGCAAAGACATAGTAATTAACTACAATAAACAAGCTAATTAATAATGATGAAGTTTATACATACTCAAGGTCGATTTAGTTCAGAATTAACATCGAAAACGAAAATCTCTAGCAGACGACGTGCGGAGGATTTTGACAACAAATAGACCGATGGGAAATTATTATTCTAAATTCACACGAGTCACTCTAGTTCGCAAAAGTTATCTCTAAAATCTAATTATCAATACTAGAGTTACCAAAATTATGGACTATGCTGGGAAAAATCTGTAACTGGTAGTAAACAACTTTGTAAACAACTAGGTCACATGACCAACGAAGAGACACTGGCCATAATGGCGGCAGGCAACAGAATTTCTGTTCACATCGCGACACATTTCTGGTATTTTCTAAATGTTAAATGACACTTGTAAGATAGCTACAATGAAATAGAGCTTCTGGGCAACAAGTAAGTCGAACTAATTTACAATTGCATGTTAATATAAACTATACACATTATAAGAATGACATATCTGCGTGGAGCGATCAGCTATTCAGGAAACAAAATTTGACACTCACTCCAAACAGACACACCACGTATACTAAAAAGTACTCCGTGTGTATCTGTCGATAAGTGCACAAATACAGCAAACATTCCAAACTGATACAACATGTATACTGAAAAGTACTTCATGTGTATCACACTTCCCTCCTTAGCTGAATGCTCCGCTATTCTATAGAACTCTACAAACAATTGAAAAACATCAATATTTACATCATCAAAATTTAGTTACAGTTCAAGTCCAGGTGTTGTGACCACTGATTTCAAATACTTATAAATTTATGATTTTGGTTCCAGACGGAGATCAATTCCAGCACGTTCGATCAGCTGGCAGGACAGAAGTAGGTGGAGGTGTCCTTGCTGGCTACACCCCCCTCCAGTTGCTTGACAAAGCGTACCTGGGAAGGTGTCGGTGTTCCGGTACTGTTGATGAACTTGACCAGTTTCTTGTACCAATACATCCTCCCCTTGCTGGACAGCGTATCCTCCTCTTGCCTAGAACTGGCACGATGGTTTCGCGTTCCAGGCAAGGCTAGCATGTTATACTTGTCAAGGAGCTCGCTTAAATTCATGTACAGTCCACCGTTCACATGCAGTTCCAGTCCCGTAGCCAAATACTGCCACAGCGCAAACTTGTGGGAAGGTCCCATTTTTCTCCATATCTTGGGGGGCCACTTTGTTGTCTGTCTCCCTGTATCAATGGCGATGATCTCGTCCTTGTCCCACTCCCGACGAGGAGGGGGAATTTGAGGCATATTTCCAAACTTTAACAAATTTCTAGCCCTGGTCCTGATGTCCAGAGCTGGATCTGGGATGGTCCCTGTATTTCTGGATGACACTCCTTGGGAGATGTGTTGGGGAAGCCGACATGATACAGTATTGGGGCACTGGCAGAGAGATCTAGTGGGGCTTCTGAAGGACCATTTGGGGCTGACATGGCATGATGGGCAGCAGGAGCCGATGACAATGAAGACGGGACACTGATGGCTGGTGTGGAGCACTGGACAATGGAAGTAGGCAGGCTAATATCTGCTGCTGAAGATGACAGTGGGCTATTGTCGATCGACATGGGACACAAGATGATGGAAGCTGAAGGACCTACCTCGGCAGCACAAGATGTTGAAAGAGCCTCCCAGAGAGCTGGCGTATTATTCGCTTCTGCAATTAATGGAAGAGAGACACTGATGGTTGATGTGGAACATGGGAGGACAGGAGCCGTTGAGGTAACAGTCACAACCTTGCGTACGTCTTCCACGATGGACTGAGTATTCATCAATATATCGAGCTGTGGTTCAGCTGCACCTTCCTCGGGGATCTGTTGATCCACGGCTTCCAACACCTTCTGTTCAAGGCTGATGTTGTCATCCAGAGTGACAACTGGTGCTAAAAGTTGTTCAGCCGCTGTTTCCATAGGTGCAGCATTCACCGAGCCAAACTGAAACTGAGGATCGACCCATTTGTTGACCAGTTCAATTTCATCTGCCTGGAGCCCCAATGCAGTGGCTGTAATCCAGCGGAGACGTCGGTTCGTTCCATTTATCCCATCGACAGTGGGCCTTTCTGTCGGCTTGTCTTTTTGACCAACTATGATGGCCAGCCGCCTCGTCAGTGCTGTAAGTAAACGCTGGTTGCCGAAGATGGATAGTTTCAGGATTGCCTTGTACCAATAGACATGTCCGTCCACTTCGGATCTCAGCCATGACCATGGAATACTTCCCAATTGCAGGTCGATAATCTCAAGGTTTTTCTCCCAGTCTGGGCTCCAGGGGTCATATTCAGACTTGCTGTGGGTTTCCTCCTTACGTGGCTTCTTGCTGGGAGGGCCCTCAGGGACACCAACAATGAGTGAGGATTCTGCCAGTGGTGATTTCCTCCTTGCCGTTTCCCAGCCATCGTCCCAACTTCGTGCAGAGCGTGATAGCTTCTGACACTTTTTCAGCCACTGGCGAACAACATTACGGGATCGCAGAGAGACACTGGTATTCCACTCTGGAGTCTGAACTATTTTGGCATAGTTCTGGGGAGAAGTGGCCAGCCAGAATCCATTGATCTCACTCCAGAAACCTCGAAGACACTTGCTGCACTCCAGTGGATGAAACTTCTCCATATGAGGGCGTAGATCTAACATCCGCCGCAAAACCTTCTCATTCTCATAACAAAACGGGCAGACGACCTCTAGGCATTTGTGTTGCCAGGTTGCAGATGCCAGGTGCATCTTTAGGTCCTTCTTGTAAGTGAAACTCAACGAGCACAACTAACACTTGTTGTCTGTTCATGCCATTCTGGAAAATACAAAAGTACTTTTGAGTGGGTGAATGTGGGGACAGGTCAAGATAAGGCCATCTCAATACCACCTGAGAATCACAGCAATGTAAAATCTACAGCTCTACTCTATCATGACAAACCCACAGGCGTTACTTGCATAGGCTTCTACCAGAACCTATCTTAGGCGGAGGCACTACAATGCACCGTTGTCAAAGGCTAATGTCCCTCATATCAGGCACTTCAGGGTGATCAGTCCTGACCCCTGATCTCATAAACGACTGGACTCCTTCTGCCAATCTCAGCTTGTGGATTACTGAACACCCGTTCACTTCCACTATTGCACCCTCCCAGTATCGTCTATTCACGGTTGTCAATTAATTTCTGTAAATTTTCTCCATGGCTATGAGTGCACGTTTCCCTTCTAGTGTCCCATTGTTAACTATGACGTCCTTACCCATGGGACAAGGGGTGTCATTCTGACCAACTTTTTAAGCACTTTTGGAGAATCCAGACTAAGACTTCTTGTACCACGCTGGTGGGTGTTTCCCACGGTCCAGCGCAAGATGATCTATATGGTAAGCCTTGGGTTGCTGTTTAGCACTCTTTTGGACCAGATATGTTATGTCGTCTAGACGTTTGACGACAACATATGGGCCTTTCCATTTAGATGTGAGTTTATAACAAACTCCTGCTTTTCGCACAGGGTCATACAACCAAACAGGTCCAAGTTTCAGAGACCGTTTCTTTGACCACAGGTCATAGTGCTTTTTCTGATAGTTGGTTGCCTTCTTCAGAATATTTCGGGCATCGTCATGGTCTTCCTCAAGTGTTTGGCGGAGTTCCATTGCATACGTGTCAAGATCCCGGTATTCCCGTTCATCAACTGGCTGACTAACCAAGGCTTGCATAGACAAGGTAATTTCATGTCCAAACACCATCATGTTCTGTGTTTTCTTGGTTGTGGAGTGCATAGAGGACAGGTAGGCCATAGCTAATTGTGGCAGATATTCATCCCATTTTCTCTGTCGTTTTTCACAGAACGCCGTGAGCATGGCTCCCAAGGTTCGGTTATACCTCTCAGCGTTGCCGTTTGCCTGGGGCCTCATGCTGGTTGTTCTGGTTTTGTCGATTTGCAAAAGATCACACACTTCTGCGAACAACTTGGACTCAAAATTAGTACTGGATCCTCAATTCGCAAGAAGTTCTAGCAAATCTCCAGAGTAAATTCCTCATAGTCCCAGCAGACAAAGCTCCGAATAATATAATATTCATATGTAAATATTACTATTACCAGGTGCTGGTTAAAGAATTGAGTGTAGACATATCTTCATCAAATACGTCTACTTACTCCCTAACTGCATTTACTCTGGAAGATTTATTTAACAATCACAAAAAGTTTCTCAGGGAAAGAGGTATTTGTCTTTCGACCAATCATAACGACATACCAAAACTATACTATACTGGACTCCCAAAATGCATAAATCACCATACAAAGCTAGATTCATAGCTGGTTCTAGAAGCTGCACCACCAAGCTTCTTTCAACCCTATTGACGAGGGACTTCAGGAGGTAAAAGCATTTTGGGAAAGGTATTGCGCCATTATTTCTAAGAACTCTGGCGTTGAATGTATGTGGATATTGAAAAACTCAAAATGTCTTACGGAAGAACTTGATGCTAAAGGTCACATACCGTACAGACATGTATCCACATGGGATTTCTCGACTCTCTATACTACAATCCCTCATCAGGACCTTATTGACTGTCTAAGTTCATTAATAGTATCTGTGTTCAAGAAAACTGATCGTAGATATATTAATGTCGGAAGCCACAAAGCATTCTTTAGCTCGACTACATACAAGAGATATCATTCATGGGATGTTTCTTTGTTTATAGAGTTGCTTGAATTTCTCATTAAAAATGTCTATGTGAAATTTGGCAACACAATATATCAGCAGCATATAGGTATTCCAATGGGTACTAATTGTGCACCCCTGTTGGCCGACCTGTATCTGTTCTCTTATGAATATGACTATATACAGGCGCTTTCAAAAACCGATCCATTCAAAGCCCGTTCCTTCTCATTCACCAAACGCTATATAGACGTTCTTCTCGCTGTGGATAATCGCTATATAAATGACGCAGTGAAGGATATATATCCACCTTCACTGGAGTTGAAGGAAACTACAGATAGCCCTACAGGCACATCATATTTAGATCTATATCTCTACAAAAATGAAGCGGGCATTCTCTCTCGTCGACTTTATGACAAAAGCGATGATTACAATTTCGACATCGTAAACTATCCCTTTCTGGACAGTAATATTCCAGTGGGACCTGCATATGGCGTATACATATCTCGCTTAGTAGCATTTGCTAGATCCTGTGTTAAATGTGTCGAATTTAATCAACGTCACAAAACACTGGTGCAGAAACTTAAAAAACAGGGCTATTCCGCCAAGCGCCTACACTCAAAGTTTCTCAAATTTAGCGATACATATCGCATGCTGATAGCAAAATACGAACGTAGCGTGCAAGATCTATGGCGCTACGTTTCGTAACTTGTGTCTAATTCCGCTTAACCCGGGCTAGGGGCCGTATGAAACCCATGTACTTCAAGATCCTCATGGTACTCATATGAACAGACACAATCAAAGCGTGACTGAGATACATCATTCTTTAGATGACGACTTTACAACGAATATTATGGATTAAGAATACTGATCAACGATACGGATTTGATATTTTTGGAACATCATGATGTCTTGCCGGCATCATTGAAAACTGTTGACCGCTTCTCTCTTGCAAGAAACAAGCCTATGTTTATGTATACTATGATTGTCTTTTTTTGAATTTGGTGCTAATACTGTTATATGGAATATGGAATAGGTCTTTGGATTATGGACGCGGATATTCTCTAATGGACGACGGCTGGATTATGAATGACGGACTAGACGCTTGTAATTTTAACCTGTGTATGGCTGGATTCTGCTGGTGGACAAGTTGTCCCCGAGGCCGGGCCCCTGCACACCCAACACTCATAAAGTATACATAGCTTACGTACAGTTCTGTATGCGTTACCTCTGAGAGCTTTAGATCAAATAGCCAGAGATATACAACAATCTGCGTCTTCAGGAAATACAATACCATCAAGATATAGCGTATTTTCGGTTGTATCGTCCAGTGAACATAATCGAAACATCTCAAGATCGGCTATTCTTGAAACTCAACTACTTAGATAAAGGATTGGACATCATTAATTTACCTCGAATTCTGAATGATCCAGAGGTACGCAACGCTGTGCCAAACTATTTTAAGTTCACAGAACCTCCTTGCATTTCATATAAGTACACTAAATCTATAGCCACCAAAATATTCAATTACTCCAATGCTGTCCAGGAGTTCGACTGGAACTTATACACGTCAGGAGGCTATAGTTGTGATTGTGAATTGTCGAACTTTATCTATACACCATGCAAACATATTGTGACTGGTGACCTTGATGTGGTGGGTGATAAGGATCTGAAATTACTCCTGATGAAAGGACCTAAATATAGAGAGCCAAGAAGAATAAATCTGAAGGCCGACCAGAAGATAGTCCTGTCTGCATTAGAACAGTACGTTATTGATTGGTCTAAGCGAGAAAAAATTGAACCTACAGTACTCGCTGATTGGCTGGACCTCACCAAGAGCAAGGTCGTTGAAACAATCCGCCATATTGACAGAAGTACTCTTCCCCAAGCAAAACAAGTACTGAGAAACCTCAATTCGCAAGAAGTTCTAGCAAATCTCCAGAGTAAATTCGTCATAGTCCCAGCAGACAAAGCTCCGAATAATATAATATTCATATGTAAATATTACTATTACCAGGTGCTGGTTAAAGAATTGAGTGTAGGCATATCTTCATCAAATACGTTTACTTACTCCCAAACTGCATATACTCTGGAAGATTTATTTAACAATCACAAAAAGTTTTTCAATCATAACGACATACCAAAACTATACTGGACTCCCAAAATGCATAAATCACCATACAAAGCTAGATTCATAGCTGGTTCTAGAAGCTGCACCACCAAGATTCTTTCAACCCTATTGACGAGGGCCCTTCAGGAGGTAAAAGCATTTTGGGAAAGGTATTGCGCCATCATTTCTATTGAAAAACTCAAAATGTCTTACGGAAGAACTTGATGCTAAAGGTCACATACCGTACAGACATGTATCCACAAGGGCTTTCTCGACTCTCTATACTACAATCCCTCATCAGGACCTTATTGACCGTCTAAGTTCATTAATGGTATCTGTGTTCAAGAAAACTGATCGTAGATATATTAATGTCAGAAGCCATAAAGCATTCTTTAGCTCTACTACATACAAGAGATATCATTCATGGGATGTTTCTTTGTCGATAGAGTTGCTTGAATTTCTCATTAATAATATCTATGTGAAATTTGGCGACACAATATATCAGCAGCATATAGGTATTCCAATGCACCCCTGTTGGCTGACCTGTATCTGTTCTCTTATGAATATGACTATATGCAGGCGCTTTCAAAAACCGATCCATTCAAAGCCCGTTCCTTCTCATTCACCAAACGCTATATAGACGATCTTCTCGCTGTGGATAATCGCTATATAAATGACGCAGTGAAGGATATATCCACCTTCACTGGATTTGAAGGAAACTACAGATAGCCCTACAGGCACATCATATTTAGATCTATATCTCTACAAAAATGAAGCGGGCATTCTCTCTCGTCGACTTTTATGACAAAAGAGATGATTACAATTTCGACATCGTAAACTATCCCTTTCTGGACAGCAATATTCCAGTGGGACCTGCATATGGCGTATACATATCTCGCTTAGTAGCATTTGCTAGATCCTGTGTTAAATGTGTTGATTTTAATCAACGTCACAAAACACTGGTGCAGAAACTTAAAAAACAGGGCTATTCCACCAAGCGCCTACACTCAAAGTTTCTCAAATTTGGCGATACATATCGCATGCTGATAGCAAAATACGAACGTAGCGTGCAAGATCTATGGCGCTACGTTTCGTAACTTGTGTCTAATTCCGCTTAACCCGGGGCTAGGGGCAGTATGAACCCATGTACTTCAAGATCCTCATGGTACTCATATGAACAGTCACAATCAATGCGTGACTGAGATACATCATTCTTTAGATGACGACTTTACAACGAATATTATGGATTAAGAATACTGATCAGCAATACGGATTTGATATTTTTGGAACATCATGATGTCTTGCCGGCATCATTGAACACTGTTGACCGCTTCTCTCTTGCAGGAAACAAGCCTATGTTTTTGTATACTATGATTGTCTTTTTGAATTTGGTGCTAATACTGTTATATGGAAAATGTAATAGGTCTTTGGATTATGGACGCGGATATTCTCTAATGGACGACGGCTGGATTATGAATGACGGACTAGACGCTTGTAGTTTGAAGAGGCCTGCCGAATCTGCTGATGAATTCATTCACAACAGCTTCTGCTACCATCCTAGCTTCCTGGTCAGGTAAAGACATGGCCTTCGTCCACTTAGTAAAGCAGTCAGTGAGGACTAGCACATACCTATTGCCCTTGTCTGTCAGGGGTAGAGGACCGAGAATATCCATGGCCAATCTCTCCATTGGACCTCCTGACAGGTACTGCTTTAGTGGTGGTCGACCCTGGTCTTTACTCAGTTTCCTTTTAGTGCACTTATCACACTGAGTACAATAGCGCTCCACTGAGTTCCTCATAGCAGGCCAGTAAAAGCACTGCTTGATTCTCTCCAGGGTTTTCTCCCCACCCAAGTGTCCTGCTCAGGATATGTCATGGTGGTACTTCAAGACCTGCTCCTTGAAAGACTCTGGTACACTGAGTTGGAAATTAGATTTGGAGTTATTTACAAACCACTTCCTGTACAGCATTCCACCCCGGATCTCGAGTCTATCCCAGTTTCGCCAAAGCGTTTTAAGGGATGAAGAGAGATGAGAGATACTTGACCAATCAGGTCGTTTTCCTTCCTCTAGAGCGAGCAATATAAGTCCAATATTTGGATCTTGAATCTGTCTTTGACGTACCTCATGTGGATGCCAAGAGTCTAGCAGAGCTTGGTTTTCCTTCAGTCCGACTAATGCTGGTTGTTGACTTCGCGTAGTAACCCTAGCAGTTGCCACTAGCTGATCTAGACAAATTATTTCCTCCGTGGTACCACTGGGAACAATCGGTGATGGAGTGCATTCTTCATCATCCGATTCATCATCCCCACGTTGCTGTCTAGTACAAGCATGGCAGGGATTACGAGACATTGCATCAGCATTTCCGTGACTGCGGCCTGCTCTGTGAATCACTTCCAAGTTGTAGTTTTCTAACTCCTGTAGCCACCTGGCTACTTGACCTGTCGGATTTTTCAGGTTCTTCATCCAGGACACTGCAGTATTATCAGTTCGGAGCAGCACCTTTTGACCATACAGATATGGGTGGAGGTGCTTAATTGCTGTTATATCAGCGAGGAGCTCCTTCCTTGTAGTGCAATATGAGCGCTCATGCTTACTTAGAGATTTGCTCATATAAGCAATGACATGCTCTCGTCCACCCTGTTCTTGAGAGAGAATGGCACCTACAGCCTGGTTGCTGGCATCAGTGTCCAAAATAAATGGTACTTCTGGAATGGGGTAGGACAATATGGGTGCAGAAGTCAAAAGTTGCTTCAAAGTGTCAAATGCTTCCTGACACTCGTCGATCCATTTAAAATGCGACCCCTTCTCAGTCAGTTTGTGAAGGGGCTTGGCCACATTAGTAAAACCCTTCACAAATCGCCTATAGTAGGAACAAAGTCCCAATAGGCTTCTGACTTCCTTCGCAGTTCTGGGTTGTGGCCAGCTCTGAACCGTTGAGATCTTGTCCGGGTCAGTTTGTATCCCCTCGGCTGACACAACATGCCCAAGGAGCTTCACCTTCTTCTGGAAAAATGAACACCTAGAAGGTTTTAGCTTAAGGTTGGCCTCCAGCAGTCTTTCAAAAACGTGTTCCAACCGTATAAGGCACTCGAGGACTGTTGTCCCAGGGACGATAATGTCATCAATATAAAGAAGACATTCTTCCCATTGGAGCCCGCGAAGGACGTCCTCCATCAGGCGCTCAAATATACTTGGAGCATTTATGAGCCCAAATGGCATCACCGTACATTGATACAGCCCCCGACAAGTGGTAAAAGCTGTTTTCTCCCTGTCCTGTGGTGCTACGCCGATTTGCCAAAATCCGGAGCTCAAATCCATACAATTAAACCAAGTGGACCCATTCAGGGAGTCGAGGCAGTCATCCACACGAGGCAAGAGGTAGGCGGCTGGCACAGTTACGTCATTTACACGTCGATAATCAACACAAAACCGTGTGCTTCCGTCTTTCTTTGTGAACAATACAACCGGTGATGCCCAAGCACTCTGAGAGGGTTCAATCACATTCCTGGCAGTCATCTTCTGTAACTCTTCCTTAACTATCTCACGTTTGCCAAGTGGTAGTCTTCTAGGGGGCTGTCGAATGGGGACAGAATTTCCAGTGTTAATGCAGTGTTCTACTCTGTCTGTTCTGCCGAGATCATCTGCAGACTTTGCAAATACAGATTGGTATTTTACAAGCAAAGTTGCAAAAGATGCTTTCTCTTCTCCATTCAAGTGGACAGAACCCTTTTCCCACATTTCTATGAGATGCTCAGGTATAGGTGAAGATGCCGGAATGTCGTTCTGACTATTGCTTGCAGAACACAGATGTGGCTTAATGTCCACATCATCATACAGAGATGTGCACTTGCCCAGCCGAGTGTCTGGATAAAGCTTGACTTCTTCACTGATGTGGTTAATCAACTTGAGGACTATATTGCTGGAACTGGTGTCAACGATTCCTTGTATAAGCCGAACACCATGTTTCCTTAACAACTCACTAGATGGTTCCACAATTCCAGTTGGTGCAAGATGTTTCTTTTTGGGGATATCTACAGGCACCCAACCGACAGACAAAGGGGGAATTGTTGTACTAATTCGGACTATCACTTGGCATGACATCTCGACTTCTCCACCGATCCAACAATAAATCTCGTTATCACACGTTTTCAGTTTAAGCTGGTCGTAATCTATTCCTGTGACATGCTTCAACAGAAAATCCTGACCTAAAATACCTTCTGTTGTGATGTCACATACGATACAATGAGCTGCAAATAGGACTTGTTACCAAACCTCAACTCGAACTCAGCTGTCCCATAAACTTCCAGGCAATTACCATTGACTCTAAGGGCTTTAGTAGGCAACCTCTGTAGCCTAGGATCCATGCCCAGTCTGTCAAGCGCTCGCTTAGACAGGAGGGACATGGTGGACCCACTGTCAACCAAGAAGTGTATGGGGTGCTCCAATCCTTGCATTAAACCGGCAACAAAGAGACCATTGTCAAATTTGTTTACTTTTCCCTCAAGCTGACCACCACGAATTGTTCCTCTTCTCTCGTTAGTGTCACTTATCTCCGGGGTAGACAAAAGACAAGTCTCTTCAAGATTGTCAGTTTCCTGATAGCTGTGGTTTGGTTCATAATCTGCAGGCCCATTTACACCCGTCAACTCTTGGCCTACTGAGTTGACGGGCGGCCGTTTCCTTGATGCTGTTGGGCTTGCTGCCTACACTTCTGCAACAGGGGACACTTGGCATAGAAATGGTTGGGGGAATCACAAGCAAAGCAAGTTTTACCATCTTGCCCAGGCTGTCTGAATGGTTTCTTTGTTTCCAACTTTTCCAGGCGGTTCAATACTTCCTGCAATAGTGTGGTAAATTCTAATTGCTGCTGCGAGGGGGAATCTGTTTTGACAGCAGTAACACCGGTCATTCTGATTGCTGGCTTCTTCTTCTCAGAATCTCCCATGAGGGCCTCAAATCGTTCAATGATGTCGACTGCATCTCCTATAGTAGTGCAACCGCGATCAAAACATCGGCACTTCATATCAACTGTGATGCTCTTATACAGTTGGTTGAGTGCTAATGCCTCTTGAGCCTGGAGATCCAAAGTGGGGTATGCCTTTTGAGTCATTTGCCGGAGGTCATCACCTAAAGCGGCTATTGACTCACCAGACATCCTTCGTCTGGCTTCTAATTTAGATAACCAGCGATTCTGATGACGTGTACTGCCGAAACGTTGCTCAAGTTTTGATGTTAGTGTTGCGAAGGATCTCTTGTCCTTCATGGTCAATCCAATATAAAATGTTCTGGCAGTACCTCGTAGGCTAGCAGACAAGGCAAGAGCTTTCTCTAACTCTGTCCATCGTCCTAGCTCTGCACAATCCTGAAAATGTGATATGTATTCCTCGTAGTCACCTTTGCCATCGAATGGTTCTGGTTTAAATCTCAGATTGTGATTTTGAAATCCTCCAATCTCAGCATCCAGACCTGGCAAAGGCCTACGTGAAGTCTGACGCCCTCTAGGTTTAGGGGCGGCTGTATCCCCTGCCTCGGGCCGGGTTGTTTCTTCAAACAACATAGCATTGTCGCTCTCATCATCGACCACATTTTCATGAATATCGTCCTCTATATCAGAATGGTCCCCATGTTGGATGTCATCCTCTATGCCTTCCTAGTCACGGAACACAATTTCTGGATCGAGACTGTCGGCCATATTTAATCAGCAGGCGATCTTATATTGTGTGGGATCGCTCACTGGATGCTGTGTAGAATTACAGCATCCCATTTCTGACACCAGTGTAATATCCGTGGGTTTCCCACGGGTAAGTAGGGTAAAGTCTATGCTGTATGATATCTGCAGGTATTTCTCTGGTTAGTAGGACAGATACTGCGTGATATCTGTTGGTACCTCTCTGGTAAGTAAGGTTTCTCCTGTATAATACCTGTAGATATCTCTCTGGTTAGTAGGACAGATACTGCGGAATATCTGTGGGTACCTCTCTGGTAAGTAGGGTATCTGCTGAATAATATCTGCAGGTCTCTCTCTGGTAAATATTGCAGATACTGTGAAAACCCCTCTGGTAAGTAAGGGAGACAACTTTGGTGATCTGAGGAGAAAACCCTACTTCTGATGACTAGATATGGCACAGCTCAGTGACCATGTTATCCAGAATCCATGTGCCTCCAATTCAGTCGCTTAGCCTACCAAGGCAGATAATCCCTTGACATCGTCATTGTGTACCTCTCGTCTACGTATTAATAAATTCGACAATTCATATTCTGGTGCACTGAGTTCTTTTATTCTTTCCATTCATTTTCTATGATATATACCCAGAAGCCCTGACCTAAATATATGGGTCATACTAGCAGATTCTCAGAGTGATGATAGGTGTATAGGCCTTTCACATATATTGCATTAAAGGCATAAACAAAACAGCATAATATGATATTTTCATCATCCTAATTGAATATAGATTTAACCTTGTATTAAATTCCAATAGATCAGCATATCCATATATGCTCACATGTATTTTGCCTGTATTATGGGCCGAAATGAGATTCCCAGGTTAATGTATGGGAGCATTAACCTCGTATTAAATTCCATTATATCAGCATATCCATATATGCTTACATGAATTTGCCTTTATTATGGGCCGAAAAGAAGTTCCCAGGTTAATGTATGGGAGCAGTGAGTTGTTCACTGGTCTGGCACACCAGCCATTGTGTCGAAGCCTTGCTCTGAGCTTCCTTATATACCCTCCGGTCTGGGTATCACGTGACTATTCTCATGAGTAAAATCATCATTTATTACATAACTACAAAGGAGCCCAGGGTGCTTTTTGCAGGCCTTGTGGGCTTTTTATCTCAGGATTACTTTGCCAAAATACTGCCTCTAAGGCATGCAGGATAAACTAAAAGCACCCCGGCCTCCCGTGCAACAAACTGACAAGTCGTGATGGCTGACGTCATACAGTAGCAATCGGGGTAGGTACCCTCCTTCTAGCTATGTTTATGCAACGCACAATTATTTTCCTGCATAAGCAAATACATAGTAATTAACTACAATAAACAAGCTAATTAATAATAATAAAGTTTATACATACTCAAGGTCGATTTAGTTCAGAATTAACATCAGAAAAGTTTCCTCAGACTCCTGCCAACGAAAATCTCTAGCAGACGACGTGCGTAGGATTTTGACAACAAATGGTCCGATGAGAAATTATTATTCTAAATTCACACGAGTCACTCTAGTTCACAAAAGTTATCTGTAAAATCTAATTATGAATACTAGAGTTACCAAAATTACGGACTATGCTGGGAAAAATCTGTAACTGGTAGTAAACAACTTTGTAAACAACTAGGTCACATGACCAACGAAGAGACACTGGCCATAATGGCGGCAGGCAACAGAATTTCTGTCCACATCGCGACACATTTCTGGTACTTTCTAAATGTTAAATGACTCTTGCAAGATAGCTACAATGAAATAGAGCTTCTGGGCAACAAGTAAGTCGAACTAATTTACAATTGCATGTTAATATAAACTATACACATTTATAAGAATGATATATCTGCGTGGAGCGATCAGCTGTTCAGGAAACAAACTTTGACACTGCACATATATGACACTCACTCCAAACAGACACACCACGTATACTAAAAAGTACTCCGTGTGTATCTGTCGATAAGTGCACACATATAGCAAACATTCCAAACTGATACAACATGTATACTGAAAAGTACTCCATGTGTATCACAAGGGAGGGAATTTGGGTGAATGTCACACTCAAGTTTGTTTCACTCATATGGTGACAGTCAGTTTGGTAGGTGGAGGAAGCCGGAGTACCCGGAGAGAACCACCGCCCTTCGGCAAGTAACTGACAAACTTTCACACATGGACCAGCTGGGTTCGAACCCGTACCGGTTCAGCGGTGTGAGGCTAGTGGTCACCAGCGAAGCACCTTAGACCACTCGGCCACCGAGTATCACAATACGATTACTGATCACCGACACGGATTTGATATTTTGAAACAACTTTTGACCACTTCTCTCTCACAGGAAATTAGCCTAGTTGTATGGATACTATGATTATCCTCTTAATTTGTTGCTAATGTTATTATATGAATTAAGTCTTCAATGTATGACAGCTGAATATTGAATGACGGACCAGACGCTTTTATTTCTTTAATTTAGTTTTGTATAAATGAATCGTAACGATAAGCGCGTTGGTTTCTAATGTTCCATGACGTAACGGTCGTCGTTTTGTTTGCGTTAAATATAACTAGAAAGTCAAATGGATTAAGGCATGGGGTGTGATTTTTCCCAATATCGATGTGTGCTTAAAAATGCGAAACAAACTTGAAAATGGAATCATAAATCTACATACATTATGTTCAGATTTATTTCCGAGAAAACGCTCAGAACGGATCTCCGGCCATCTAGGACCCCGGGATTTCTAGGGCCTAGGCGGCCCTTGGAACCTCGCTTGTTGGACTGTGATATCGACCCGTCCTATGAATTTTCGTTGGATCCGCCCTTGTACAGGACAAACTCTCACGTGATTAAAGCATGACGATCGCATACTTGATTCTGATTGGTCGAATGTCCACTGGCTAATCGAACGTTTAGTTATGGATTGGAAACTTTAAGGGTGGCCGTGAATTTTGTCGCAAGAATGAAATAACAGTGAAATATTAGCCTACGTTGGAAGAAAACTCCAATTTACTTTTTATCTATCGGTTATGCTAATTTAGGGGCTAATATTGTTAATGAAACAGGTCTTTGAATGATGGACATTTGTAAACTCTCAATAAACGACGGCTGCCCAATGAATGACGGAGCGTGCGAGATCATGCATATAAGGGAGAAATCGGCCTTTATCGAGACCAGGGGTGCTCAGTTTTGCGTGATCTTGGACTTATGTTTTAGGTTATCGCCGCCAACTCCACCAGTGAGTTTACAGCAGACAGTTGCCAGTTTCAAGTTGAGAAAACTTTAAAGCTGAGCGACAAAACGAGCGTCGTTGATTTTCATCGTGAATTTATCTTCTTGGAGGCCGTATACGTTTCTGGAAACAGAAGAAGAAGAAGAAAATCAACAAGATCTTCAGTTGATTGACTGGGTTCTTGTTCGTTTGAATTAGCCACACGATCAACACGATATCAACGTTAAATCTCCATGACGGTGTGTCGTTTCTAGATGAGTATTCACTCACTTCCGCTTATCTAAAATCGTTGCACAGTGGTGCAATGGCGGGGCGCAACTGGTACGCGCCGTGGCGAACAACAAAACGTTCAAGATTTCTTTTATTTCGCATTCTATCAACATAAGTGTTTTATAATAACACTTGAAATTTGAATGCTGATATTTATAGTTACACTCAAAAATAAGGTAAGTACTCATTTATCGTACTGGGTCTCAATGTTGAATGTGTCACATTTGAAAAAGAGCACAGCGATATTTCACCTTACAATTTCATTTACTGGTTTAGTTAAACAAATTCCACTCTCCAGTTCATACATCAGAAGTAGCCTTACTTGCGATCACCTACGATCACTTGAACAGAAAGGGAAGAAAAATGTAATTCAACTTTGGGATTTGTTACCGAAAGTGTCTTATATAATATAGGACTGGAGTGATATCATTTACGTCAGTATTATGACAAACACATTTCGCACCTTGGTTCATACCTCGGACGTATCCCTGGCAGCTATCACCATGATCATATCTCATAAATGTATACTATCTTGCGATCTCTGCCACAAATTTGAACAGAAGTTCTCATTCACCTTTTGTATTTTCAGTGTTGAAAATCTGTAAATTCGGGTATAAATTCGTTCATAATGTTATGTTGAACAATATATGTAAGAGGTGGACGAAATTGAAGATGACTGGCGATTAAAAGCAACTATATGACTTGATCCGAGAATCCACCGTATTCTCGGGTCTGGATGTGGGGTGCCGAGAGAAGATATCCTGTAGAGTCGTATGGCTGCTTTTTAGTCGCCAGATTTCAATTTTCCCCTCCTCTTATATATCACCCCAATTTACAGTCAGACATCGCATTATGGTTCGCTCGTCAAATTGTTTCGAAATTAGCACATAGTCATAGGTCCGGATTGGAGGAGTTATTCCGATGACCTAGATTAGGACATTTGGGAAACTTAGGACGCTGAAGTGTGATTTTCATACTAATGAATCTGATGACTTAAAATATAAAACTCGTCCTTACTCTATCACTCCAGTGGTCCACGTCAAAATCGAAAGCACGTCAAATGTCCTGGGTACGAGAAGTTAGTGACAAAGGCAATATCAGTTCAATATAAAATCGGCCAATTTCAACTGTATCCACAATAAACAACTACATGTTGTGAGATATCGATTCTTGGCCATCATATAAATGCATAAATTATATGTGAAATATCGATTCGTAGCCACCATACTTGTCCCAGCAATTTTATTATATTAACTTTTTCCTTGAGTGAAAATTCATGATTTCATAAGCTTTTCTTGTTGTCGGTATATGCTGTACGGTGTATGTTATATTCGAGGCTGACAGTTTAACACGAGGGAATTGTTTTCGGTTCTGAATACTGTTTTGGTAATATAAACATCCTATGTTTTAGCACAGTTGTGTGAAATATACATGTGCCAAGTGCAAGTGTTCATTTGGGAGATTGTGTTTCACAAGTCGAGTGAGGAAACGGACATCTGCTTTCGTACAAATCACAATCGAATAAGACAAACAAATAAATTACAAGACGGAATTTCTTTCTCAAGTTTTTTTCATAGTGAAATTGATTGACAACGCGACACAAATAGACCAATATTCACGTCTGTTCCACAACGCCTGACTCAGTTGACAGCATCACTCCCCATTTGAGAGACCACATGCACTCATCCACTGTTATCGGCACGATGCCATCCGAGACGGGAGCATCGTGTCAACAGTATGTGAACCAGTTATTTCAACAAAACGATGTCAAAGTTTGCCATATTTTTTTAACCTTTCATTATAATCTTTGCTGATAATCAATTTGAATAGTGCAGTAGAAGAGAAATAATTTTTTCAAAGGCATACTCAATGATTACTTTACGCATGGTTAGTTGGGAAAGCTATATTGCCCTAAAATATAAACTTTCCCAAACTAATCTTGCGTAAAATAACCATTGCGCCTATGAAAACATTATTTCTAAATCATCAATGGGTGAAAACATCTATTATAATTATACAGGATAAACCGCTACATCCCAAATATCCCGATGAACCTGCTCGTTAATTTGTAGATGGTTGAACTTGTTGCTTACAAGGAAAGAACAATTTTTTATATGTCGCCTTGAACTCCTGTATTCTTAAGCCATACAGAATTGGGTTTATACAAAAATTCATCCATTGTAAAGCAAGGACAAATTTATTGATCAGCGCTTTCCAAACAGGACCAACTTTGCTAATTGTGAGTGCAGATAGGCAGAAAGGGAAAACATTATATGTGATGAAGAACATAAACAGAATAATAAATAGGACAAGAGAGGCCTTAGCATCTTTACGTTTCGAGGGAGCTAGCGACATCGTATTTTTTCTCACGTAGAAAAGTAGCCTCAAATAACATACCACGGCCAGTATAAACGATCCCCAGGACATCACTAAAATAGGCTCACCAAAATGAAAGAATGGCGTATCAAAGAGACAAAGATTCAAGTCAGGAATGTAAATTATTTCTCCGTTTGATAATATGACAGAGCTCAACGAATATAACCCAAAATCCAAGACCCAGATAACGGCGATTGTGACGGCGACATATTTTACCTTGAACCATTTTGCGTAAGTTTGAGCTGGCTTAGTGACAAGTATATATCTGTTTGCGCTCACTAACAGTTGGGAGTGGACAGAAGTGAGAAATAACATAATACCAAACCAGGCGATAATCGCACAGACTACATCAGTGTGGTCATAGATTTCAACAATACTACACAAAACTATCAAACAATTGAGCAAATCTGCAAACGCCACATGTGCCAGAAGGATGTTCGCCATACTTCTTAGCCTTTCTTCTGTAACAACGCAAAATACAACCAGTAGGTTCCCACCGATACCCAAAGTACAAATAACCACGTATATTAACGTCAATATTGCGTTTGCTATGATCAGTTGGTCTGTGGCTTTGGGTTGATCCGTGGTGCTGCAAAACGTAGAATTATTCGAAAAGTCCGAGCACGTTGATTCGTTAGATGCATTTAGGAACATCGTGCTGAATGTACTTCTCCAAAACTGCTGCTTCCGTCGGTATAGCTTTGAAATTCGGTCCGTATACACAAGGAGTGGTAACGTATACCCTGAAAGAGTAAAAAACAAAACTATGAAATCTTTGGTAGGAAGTGGCACGTTTTGCAAGGTTTCGGTCCCCATTAGGTGCAAATATTACCTATGAAAAGTAATTTTTCAACGCCATTTATTTGTATGCTCATGGTAATTATGGGTCACTGAGCCTTCTGGCTCCTACACATCACCATCTCAATTGATTGATACAAAATCTGCCAGTTTTGAGGTGGAAACACCACCCTTTTCTCTTTGCAAACACAAGAAAATAGTCTAGAAATAAATTAAGTTGCAGCGAAATATTTGCCATGTCAATATGTAGCTGTTGTCCAAAAAGACAGAAACAGGTGTTGTTTTCACATCGAAATTGATTTTGCGTAAACCCGAATACCCAGTCATGAGTATTCTTACATCAATATGATTATTTATATAAAAATGTATATCAGTCGAGATTTCACTGTGGCTGTTCATATGACCGACATGACAATCTTGAAGCTCATGGGGCTCATAAGACCCCTAACCCCAGGTTAAGCAGAATTAGATACGTAAAGACAAAGATTGTTTGCTGTAATCGTGTGATATGTTTCAGCCAAATCTAGATATCTGTGCGTGGAAATGCTTGCTGGTATAGCCCAGTTTTACAAGTTTCCGAAATGTTTCATTGTGACATAGGATCTAGCAAACGCTACTGGGCGATATCCGTGTAAGCCAGATACAGGTTCCTCTGGAATATTAGAGCCCAGACAGGGATAGTTTACAGTATCGATTATACTCGGTAAGAGTATCGTCTATATAGCGTTTTGTGAATGAGAAAAACGGGCCTTGAGATGATGGATTTTTTAGTAGATGCTGCATATAGCCGTATTCATAAGCACGGTGGGAAGGCAGAAAGACCCTCTCGGCTCAAAACTTACGTTGCCGAGAGCTCTCTGCCATTACAAAGGCACATCTCAGACCGACAGGCGGAATGGCGATGGATGAGTGTTCGGAAAGTCCATTTTTCTCGGACCAGAAACGTACCATTTGAAAACTGACACCATCACGGAGCATTATATTTATCAGTGCCTTCCGCAAAATAGATTCCTGTTCATTTTATGTGTTACTTTAGGTATATGCGCGCAGAAAATCAGTCTAAAATTCATCGGTGACTTTCATCAAATTTATGACAAAATCTCGGTTATTGAGCTATTAATTATTTATATAGCAATGCGAGTTCGAAGTCTTTGTGATATTCTATCAATGGATGTCAAATAATACAGAATTAACCCTTGGAATGCTTAAATATTGAGACTTTAATTAACGTATGACTTGCATGGCCCTCTCGGCGCACTCTGTGCAGACGACTTTTCTGGCAACGCAACCTCTCTGAACAGATTGGCATCCCAAGGTGTATAAACGTTAGCTGCAACTCCCAAAGACGGGATTGGTGTCCACTGACGTTAACGACACGGATCTAACAACCCAGATCATTATATCTCCCTTAAAATATTTATTATTTATTTATTGTAATTTGACAAATTAGTCCTGGATATCACACAGATGACTTACACGGCAATTTAAAAAAAAACCCATTTGAATCGGCTATACAGACTAACAATTCCCCCAAAACCTTAGCGGAATCGCTCAAGAAAGTGAAAACGCAAAAATTGTTCGGTGCTTTTTCTTTTGAAATTCCGATATAGTATATTCTAAAAATAATCCCCACAATGAAAAGGCTAAGAACGTCGTCAAACTTGGCGAGGGCAAGGGCCGCAAATAGTGGCTTGCTAACACCCTCCCACTCCCCCTACATCGCCCATCACAACTTATTCCACCTGTTAAACGAGGTGTTCGCCTGAAAATTTCTGGACAGGTCAAAAGAAGCCCAGGCCAGGTGAGGTTAAGAAGAGTATGGTTTTCGCTAGCTCCAATGGGGCGTATCAGAAGAGCCCGCCAACGCTAGGTTTTCGGTTTTGATCATGACTCAAATGTCAAAACGCTGATGAACCTCAAAGTGGGCGTTGCTGTTGTAAAAGGAAGGAGGGGAGAGAGGTTCTCCCCTCGAAAATTTGAGAATTTCGGACCATTCTTGGGAGGCCAAGACCTCGATTTGGAATATCATTATGCAACAAACCAAAGCTTAACCCCAAGATACATGTATGTTGTGCAGTTCCAAATCCGAGCGCAAGGGTTAAGCGCAAAATTGTACCATACGTGTGTTTCCCTTTAGTAGTCCCAAAACCCCTATCCTGGCACGTTGTGGTCCGTTACAACCTCCACTAAAGTCCGCGGTGCGAAGTAATATAATTTTGAACTCTTTTGTACATTAAAAGGAACAAATTTTGGAGAAAAAACGACGAAAACGCCAGTCACTCTCTCATGGACGCCCAGTGTTTGTAATTTACCCAAAGCTTCTCTGCCCGGAGTTGTATGCAAATGTCATAAACAAAATACTGCAATATGATAGGATATAAAGTCTCGGAGTGTCGGCTTTCAATTTATTTTTGTGTCATTTCATAGACAATTTCATAGACAGTCTGTCGTGAGATTTACGTTCTCCCAGATAGGGCCAGATTAGGGCATACTTTCTAGTGTCTACGGGACATGGTTCAACCTGCCTATTTGCCTGGAAAATTAGCCAGGTATCTATAATATTCCGTAACGCTATTCAAAGCGTGCCAGATAAATGTTCTCGGTTTAGTTCGATGGTTTATATTAGTTCGGGGTGGGGATTTACCGCCGCTCAACCCCAGAGGGTCCTGTGGAAAGGCCGAGAGGTTCCGGCAACGCCGCCGTTGAACCGAGAGGGTCCTTTGTGCTTTCCCACCGTGATAAGAGAACAGATATATGTCAGCCAAAACGGGTGCACATTTGAAATACTTATGTGCAGTTGACATATTGTGTCGCCAAATTTCGCATAGATATTATTAACTAGACATACAAGCAACTCCAGTAACTGATATTCCTTGTGTAGTAGAGCTGAAGAATATTTTATTTTGTTACTGAGCACTAATATTGTCAACGAACTAAGACAGTCAATTAGGTCCTCATGAGAGATTTTAGTATGGGGAGTGGAGAAATCGCATGTCTGTATGGAACGTGCTCTTTCATTAAGTTCTTCACCAAGATATTTGAGTGATGCAGTATCCACATGTATTCAACACCAGTGTTTTTGAAACAGTGGCGCAATATTTTCCTTAAAATGCTTTTACCTCCCGAAGGGTCCCCGTCAACAGGGTTGAAAACTTTTCTCGTAGAAAACCATCTTGTGTTTTTATTATTTTTATTTCATACACATTTGGAATTGGTGCTGCCACACGAGATAGGTCTTCCGATTATTAACGCGGAAGTTTTTTTATGGACGACGGCTGAATACTGAATGTCGGATCAGACGCTGGCTATTGAAAGACGTTTGGTGGTAAAGCTTCTACAGCCAGTTATGAATATAACCTTGCATAGTATTTTTACTTTGTATTTTGGGAGTCAGTAGTATACACACTGGGGGTACGAGAACAGCTCCCCAAGGGGAGCGAGCAGACGGCGTGGGGACGCCCCAGCACCCTCAAGGGGAGCGCCCCACCCCCTCCTCCGCGCGGTACCCCAACACGATTAACAATAGCCAATTATGTTTCTACTCCCTTTAGACATACCAGGTGCAATGGGTATACCAGATCAAGAGACACAATGAGGCTGGGTAAAAACACCTGTCGATGGCTTACTTTGAGCTCCACGGAGTTCTGCGCTCGAAGGTGTATGGGAGAGTATTGTAAAGTTCACCTTGCCCGACTTCGGAAAGGTGGTGGCACAAAGCCCTGCATAAAGTGTGGAAAGGGTGTTATGAACCGCTTCTCTTTGTGCCAGGGTTGCGGATATGAGTGCGAGAAGGCTAAGGACTGGCAGCGAAAGCAACGGGTCCTCAAAAATGAGTTTCGGCGATTGGCTGCAATTGATCCCTTCTGAAGCTAAATTTGATACGTTGGATACCTCGACCCAGGAGAAGGCCAAGGGGGCGAGTTAATCTACGCCGGGGGTCAAAAAATGCAAAACTGGTGTGTCACGTCTCACTGAGTCCCCGTCACATGGCTTCGTGGCCTGTGACGTATTCCTCTTCACATGGCTTCGTGGCCATGTGAGGGCTTGATTTTTATTAAAGTAAGTATTTGGGACTCAATTGCTCTTAATAACTCTCCTCCGTGGCATCCTAGACAATTCGAAATGAGTCTAGAATATTTGTGAGAAGAGTTCGGAACAAGCATTCCAAGAGCAGTCAGGTAGGGATCGAACCCCCTGTTGTGAGACGTGACTGGAAGACACGATTAACATTTCGCATGGCCTTGCCTAGGCTGTCTTACGGACGATAATACATGTTTAAAATCACCCCTATAAACCTACTAGAGTGTTGTGCAACGCCTCACTTCCTGCTTTCGTTGCTAGGATACGAATGCACAGTCTCATACAAGTGCTGTCTCATTCAGACATGAGCCGAGAGAAAATCAATAGTGACCCACATACAACACTCAGAGTAACACTGTATTTGCTTAAGGCTTCCTATTTTGTGAATGAAGCCAGGCCTCACAACGGATATATGCAAGTTCTATACACCTACCGAAATAGACTAAATATGTTAGCTGGGTCGCGTCTGTGAGGAATGTTTGTTTGCTCAGGCTTGAGTATTTGGGTCGGCGTATATTTACACGTTTACACATTCAATAGCCGCACACAGTGTTATAGTATGGTGGGTAAGAGGCGATATAAAGCGCCTACTTCAATATATCGGCAGGGAGGATTCCTTGCTTAATCAGCAAGTCTTTTGTGGCTAAGGCTAGGCCGACGTCGGCAATAAGCATTCTTACGTCATAGCCGGTGAAATCTAACTTGGGAGCAGGGCCTTTCCAAACAATTTTGCCCAGACGAGCATAACCTATCGCTAAGCCGCTAATGACAGCGGCATGATAGGCCATGTTGGCTAGCATTTTACCATCGATCGACGACATGTCTTATTTGCAGTGTCGGCCATGGCTTTAACATGATATGCTAATGCGCCGAAAAAGGTTCCGGGTGGCAGGGGCTGCGCATGGCGTCCTTAATAATCCGCCTGTAGAAAGCAGTTTATCGTGATTCTATGTCGATTGCCCTGGCAAACTGTTTCCTTGCTTCCTCCCTGCCTTGCTTTTTTTCTTCCTGGCTGATATGGGATGCTTTCAACGATTTAGCCCTGATCGCGTTCTTCATTGCATCATATTTACTTTTCTCCGCTAGGATGTGACGGAACTCGCTATCAGAGATCTTGTTATCCACAAGTGCTTGCGAGATAGCATCTGCGATGGAATCCAACTTTGATGACGCTAGGACGCGAATTTCATCGTGTTTTTTAGCTTTGATGGTCAGGCGTCGAGATATGAACTTGCACGCTATTCCAGCCAAACCACTTGAAAGAGCCGAGACTTCAAGCGCTACAACAACGGGTGCGGCAATTATAGTCGACAAGAGGCCGACCCCAGTCGCGCCGAGGCCCAAAGCCACTGTGGCAAGCGCAGAGTCAACGCCATCTAGAGCATTCACCGCTCTGCGGTATTTTTTGTACAAACTCGACCGAGAATCACGATCTTGGGAGAGTTCATGTTGGATATCACAGATATGCTTTAGCCTGTAGTCATGCGCGGATTCGGCCTCGTCCAATGTTGGATATAGTCCCATGATAAATCTATATGCTGTTGTCAAGGATATCTAACTCGAGGTTATCCAAGGGGCGGTTGAACACCTTGAGAGATTTTAAGCCGACGCCTTCAGCTAGGAAGATGTTGCCCACTGTCACATCGTTCCCTACTTTTGTAGTTATGCCCTCTAACGACAGATGCACGACAGGTTTATTAACTGCGTTGAGAGCAAAGAAAATCCGCAACTCTTGATCCGCGTGCTTATCAAGCCACTTGATCTGGAGATCTGGTAGTATGTCCACGAATCTATCGGGAGCGGGAGCGGGCGGTAAGAGTATTGCAGCAACGATAGTTGAGTCTGAAGGAAGAGTGGTCAGGGCGGGTAACGACGTATTTATTACCAGAGCCCCTCGAGGATCAGTGCTTCTTAAATAGAATTTCCAGTCCTGGAGGTGTATTTTGACGTTGTTTTCAACCGGACTGTAGGACAGGAATGCCGTACCTCGATTAAAAACCTTTCTCACAAACCCGAATTTATCGACCTGTACTCCCGATTCGACCACATTAAGGTCAATGAGACAGCCCACATTGTCACTTTCGGCGAGAGTCCATTGTCCTTTTTCCGTTTTAACGAGGCTATATCTCACGTGCGTCCGCGTGTTTCCCGTGTTAATATCTTCAAGGTCTTTGAAACTTACATCCGTGTTTTTTCCTGGCGTAAGCTTCTTTCGATGGTATAAGCCGTTTCTGAACTGAAAGCCGTATAGGCGGTCATTGTGACCCGCGTCGCCAAACCCTTCGGTATCCGCGAGATCGCTTAAGGCTAAATCACTGCATCTGGGCCCAGCGGATTCAACCATCGTTGTCATGAATACCAAGAGTTACACTGATATAAGCAGTCTTTACAAGTGTATCTGACCTATCCAACAGGGAGAACGTTAGCTGTGGGATAGGGCCAGATATTAGTGGCTTATACTGTGGATTAGGGAAAGAAATGGTTTTTCCGCAGTTTATTCCCTCACCGGTCACAGCTATAGCTCTGATAAGAGTGGAAGGGTAGGCCACACAAGGGTATGCAGTGCTTGTGCCAACCGTCTCCACTGCCTTCCCCACTAGATTGTGCGATGTGCTCACCTCACCCAGGTGAGCGAACACTTCTTTATGGGGTGCTAGTGTGGGGAAGCTGTCGCCCTGCACTGTCCCATTCAGGATACTGTCAGGATTTGAGAATCCCAGGAGCCGCGCAAGGCCAAACAGTTGTATGCTACTGTCGGTGGTCAACTTCAGTCGACCGGTGGCATGGTTTATCTCCAGGCCCGCCCTGTGTGGCTTGAAGACCTCTTTATTAAGGGAACAGACATTGTAATAACCGCTAGGGACAGCCACAAGCTTTCCGCCAACAGAGAAGCTAGTTCCGGCTGGGATGTTCTCCCATAGTGGGTAGAAAGTGAGCTCGAGCAGTGCTACTTTGTATTGTCCGTTTTGGTTCTTGAGCGCATGCGTAAGGTCGACTGCTGCGCCATTTTGAATGTTGCTCAGTGTTACAAACATAGTAGCCGGCCGCACGAAGTGCTAAACCAGCAAGGATTGCGCATGGATAATAGACACGCCTTTAGCTTCAATGCAAAGGCCACCTACCAAGCGGGCGGGTTGTACACCGCTGGAACGAGTGTTACTGGGACGTCATTCACTCATCAAGATATCTTGGTGAACTTAGAGAACACAGCAGGTGGTGACTTTGCGGCCCAGTTTCCTGATGTATTTGTGAAATACTGTCTGCCTAAAGTGAAAAGCGATCAGCTTGTTCAGGCGTGGCGCTCTAATCCCTTGCAGTTTTGGCAGAATCAGCTGAATTTCGCCGTGTGGTGCGCCACGACCGGCTGCGGCGTGTCTGTGAGCGACCACCTAGCCGCTGGCGCAGGAACTGGGGGCCTCTACACGTTTCATGTCTACTTTCAGATCAGGCGGATCCTAAAAGAGATCCAGGCCCCGCTCCCTCAAGACGACGCCTGGGCGGCATTTAACAATCCATTTGACCGCAGAGCATATGAGCGCATCTGTGCAGAGTTTGGAGTGTCGCCGCATGCCGATTGGAGACAGCAGCAGAGCGAAAACAGCGGCATAGGAACGATTTACTTCTATGCCACACACGCAGGCTACAGGCGACTTCCAAAACCGTACGACCCAAACTGGCATTCGTTTACTTTCCGGAAAAAACCACTTTCACATTGACTACATTGCGCAGGGATCGGAGGCTGACAAGGCGTGGACAACGTTCATGCTGGACAGATCGCAGGGCTTCACACATGCAGGCGTCGAGCGTGTTAATGATTCCATTCGAACGTATGTATGGGCCATCCTCGGCGCCCAGGCTCAGACGCGCACACGGATCTTAGGAGAGGGCACAGCATTTGACGCGCAGAAGCAGCTTCTCGCCAACATCGAGGATGCGGTCTCTTCTCCAGTTGACCTCTCATCAGCGATAAAACGCTACCAAGACGTCCTGCAGTATGCAGGCTCCAAAGTTAACTATGTGTTCGGAATCGGTCTGTACATGGCGCCCAGTGACATGTTGCTCCGCATAGGCCATATCGCCGGTTACAACAATGAGATCGTAGTTGCAACATAAAATCAAAAACTGGGCGAGAACGCGGACGTTAACGCAACAGTCGC
Source organism: Hanleya hanleyi (assembly GCA_036873755.1). Lineage (NCBI taxonomy): Eukaryota > Metazoa > Mollusca > Polyplacophora > Lepidopleurida > Hanleyidae > Hanleya > Hanleya hanleyi. The sequence continues at coordinate 3,355 of JAVTVY010056996.1, read as the reverse complement.
TCCTCCAAACACAGAAGGAGATACGGGAGAAAAAGGAGTGGTTTCCACGGCGAGCGGCAGGACGGGAGAAAAAGGAGTGGTTCCCACGGCGAGCGCCAAGACCGCGACGCTGGATCATGCCATTCCCACCGCGCCGGTTCACTCCTCGCGAGATGTCGCTGCCTCCACGGTCCCAGCTAGTCAACACGACGACGAAAAGACCGCAATCATCGTCGGTGTCATCGTAGCTGGGCTGGTGACCATTTGGCTATTTCGTTAGCCAGGCGCGAGTCACCACATAAAGCAGCCTCGCAGCCGCAACAACCAAGGACAACATATTCTCTGCAAGCCATCCAGCAGTTTTCGATATAAGGCTAAGAAGCCAGGAAACAATGCTCCCAATTATGCCGGGTAGCGACGCCGCGGCTTTTCCGGCAAGCTTTGCGAGGATTCGGCCGAGGGCGTGTAGGTGTTTCTTGACCCACTCTTTTACAGTCCCGCTCGTCGGAACGACTGGCTTGGAAGGAGTCGGTGTTGGGATCGGGGTGGCCCCGCCCGTCAAAGCAAGCACTAGCGTGGACACGATGAAGCCCAGCGCAGTGACGATGCTAACAACGGTTACCCCCTGCTCTCTGAACAATGTGCGAAGTCGCTCAGCCAGGGTAGTATCTTCGTTGAGGACGCGGTTTATCGACTCACGGATTCGGTTAATCTGTGAGCGAAGAGCCTCGCGACTGGCAGTTGCAGCCTCAAGGCGGGCGGCCCGCTCATCCTTGAGTTCTCGAAGACGCTCCGCGACGCGCCTTCGAGAGAACTCATCTACGTCAGTTCCCTTGAGTTTTCCTTCCTCGAGAGCAATGCGGTCATCCAATGCTGACAGCTTGGCCAGGTTGTTGGTGAGCTCACCCCGAATTGTCTGGAGGGCTTTGTCAAGGCCGCGCAGCTCTCTGAGATTTAAAGGGGGGTCGCGCATGTTGCCGAGGACTTCATCGATTTGCGCGGCCGTGAAGGCCGTTTCCATTTTATGAACAGCGTCTGTGGCTACCTTGGCTCTTCCGTCGAGGTCCAGGAGTTCAACGCTTTCGACCGCCGCTGCAGCCCCACCAAGTTCTTCGCTCGCTGTCTGTAGAGCTACCACAGCCTGAGGGGGCAGCTTTTCCGATGCCTTACGGCGCCAGTCTGTAAACCCTAGTTCATCCCGAATCGCGTTGATACCGCCACGCTTCCCAGCTACCGTGGACAGGGAGAGAGGTCGGCCTGTACGAAGGTTAATTAAGTCCAAGTTGGGGAAAGCCACAAGGCGCAGCTTCCCGTCAGTCGTGACTTCAAACCTCGAGTAATCCCTACCTAGGTTGGGAGTAACCCCCTCCTCTGCCTGGTAGTAGTTGTAGTAGTCATCGACAGCTGTCTGGACCATCTCTCGCTGGAGAGAGACAGGGCGCTCACCTTCCTGCGCTTGCGAGTCCGAAGGACCCACTTTGTCTGATGACAAATCGACATCGTACGTTTCCTCGTCCCTCCTCGTTTCTGTCTCGTCGAGACGGCCGGTATCAACAGCATAGTCCTCCATATTGAATAGTCACAGCATATTGAATAGACACAGCTTATCACTTCAACAAGATGGCTTCTTCACAATACGGTCGCAAGCTTAATCCCTACTGCAGACTTCGCGAGCCACTTGGGATCAAGGGGGTTCGCCAGGCAGTTGTGATCACAAACAACCCCAGCACTATCGATCAGAACCAACAGCTACTGGTGCGCTTTCCCTATCTCGGAGTGAACGATGTTATCGTTCCGGGGACCGCCCGCCTCGCCTTCAACATCGAACTGAAATCATCCAACGTGAATCGAACCGTGGTTCAGAATTTGGGCCGCGCAATCATAAAGAAGACAACAATCAAAATCAGCGGCAATGAGGTTATGAGCATTGACGACTCTGACGTATACTACTGTTATCGCGACCTGTGGAAAACAGCCAAAGAGCGCGATAATGCAGCCTACCAGGGTATAGATACTGGCAGAACCCAGAACACGACAAAGCTTCGGGTTGGTGCCGGGGATGCTGAAAACAAGAAAACAGATAAAGCCATAGGGTGGGCATACGGCAACCGCTTCTTTGTCCCGCTTGACTTCGAGTTGCTGGGCAGCCACATGCCTTTCTACCAAAGTGCGCTTGGTGATCGTCTGGAGTACGAACTGACATTCAACGACTACAGTCGCGTGATCGTCGCAGAGGATGATGAAGCCGCCAGTTACAATATTGAAAACGTCTGCCTGGAGTTCGAAAAGGTCACGCAGAATGATCTCGCTAGATTGATCCGAACCCAGTATGCAGGACGCCTAGCCATCCTCTACGACAAGGTGCTCCGCCACCGCAAACTGACACGTAACAAGTCTGACACTCTCTGGAACATCAACCTGAACGTGCCCGCTCGCAGCATGAAGGGCATTCTTATGCTGTTCGAAGAACCTGACCCCTGGGCTCGCGGCACTGAGGACTTCTATAATCCGCTCATCACGAAGGTAGAGGTGTGCATCGAGGGGGTGCCGAATCAGCTGTACAGTCAAGGACTGAGAGCGCACCAGCTGTGGGATGAGACCAAGAAAGAGTTCGCAGCCGGTAGTAAACGTCAATTCGAGGTTGCAATGGCCGCAAAAGACCTGGATCTGCCAGACGTCTCCCTGGGGGAGTTCCTGACCACAAAATATGCACTATGGCTGGATCTGCGAGTCACGGACGATGACGGACTACATGGGAGCGGCCGAAGAGTGGTGAATGCCAGCGAGGGCATCACCATCCAGATCACAAAGGAAGCAGAGCCGGCCGGCGCATTGAACGTTTATCTGTACATCGTCATGGATGCACAAATGAATATCGAGGATGGCCGACTCAAAGAAGTGCTCAATTAATGGCGCAGCCCCGCTGCTTCCCAAAGACCCCCACTCCGCTATTATATGTGGCCAGACAGGGTGTGGTAAGACTGTTTTCGCCCTTGACCTACTCGAAGGCCACTTCCGTGGTGTCTTTGAGCACATCGTCATCCTTTGTCCCACGATTCGCTACAACAGCACCTACCTAGCCCGACATTGGGTCTGGGCTGACCCAGAGATCTACATAGTCGACCCTGGCGAGCGTCTCCACGACTATCTGCGAGCATTCTATCGCCTATTTGCCGGAGAACACACTTTGTACATCATTGATGACTGTGCCGCAAGCAAGGCTCTAACCAAAAAGAAAGACAGGCTGTCTGAGCTAGCCTTCAGTGGCCGCCACACAGAGCAGAGCGTTTGGACCCAGAAGTACAACTCGGTCTTGAAGGATCTACGAGAGCAGACGCGATGGTGCGCCCTGTTTCACTGTAAAGACCGCGATTCT
>JAVTVY010056995.1:0-29306 GCA_036873755.1 Hanleya hanleyi | reverse complement strand
TATGTATGGGTGAGTGGATATTACACACCTGATATGGTCATGTATATGTATGGGTGAGTAGATATTACACACCTGATATGGTCATGTATATGTATGGGTGAGTGGATATTACACACCTGATATGGTCATGTATATGTATGGGTGAGTGGATATTACACACCTGATATGGTCATGTATATGTATGGGTGAGTGGATATTACACACCTGATATGGTCATGTATATGTATGGGTGAGTGGATATTACACACCTGATATATCATGAATATGTATGGGTGAGTAGATATTACACACCTAAAAGGTCATGAATATGTATGGGTGAGTATACATTACACAGGACACCTGGTATGGTCATGTATATGTATGGGTGAGTAGATATTACACACCTGGGTATGGTCATGAATATGTATGGGTGAGTAGATATTACACACCTGGTATGGTCATGTATATGTATGGGTGAGTAGATATTACACACCTGGTATGGTCATGAATATGTATGGGTGAGTAGATATTACACACCTGGTATGGTCATGAATAGGTATGGGTGAGTAGATATAACACACCTGGTATGGTCATAAATATGTATGGGTGAGTAGATATAACACACCTGGTATGGTCATGAATATGTATGGGTGAGTAGATATAACACACCTGATATGGTTATGAATATGTATGGGTGAGTAGATATTAAACAACTGGTATGGTTCTGAATATGTTTGGGTGAGCTGAGCCCGAGACGAATCAGTGGAAATTCACCTTTGTCACTCTCTGTTTTTGGACAAAAGACATGGGTCTTTCATCTTGATATTCGAACATCACGAAACCTTCTTCAGGTGTAATTGCAATTGGTCATGTTGGTGAAAAATATATATTTAATCCAGACAATAAACATTTTGATATTGCTATGTTGATTACATGCAGATAGCGATTATAGGTACCATGCAGTACTTATTTTATTTGCTGGACAATGGTTTGTTCTTGAATGAATTCATTTTTCATGTTTTCTTGCAGATTTCTCCATGACCACCCTCAGCCTAGTCAGGAGGAGGTGGAGGGAGCATTTGATGGGAACATCTGTCGATGTACAGGATACCGTCCCATCCTTGATGCCATGAAATCATTTGCAGCTGACAACCAGGACCCAGAGTATAAACCCATTGATATTGAGGTATAGTTAATACGGATTCTTTCGATGTATGATCATTGAGCTAAGCAGTTACATATTTCAAGATGAGTTCAGTTCCTCTGGTTATACATATACATATTCGAATGTGAAATCTGAAATATGGATAATAATTGGGCTGGAAATAGAGAAAAGTAATTTGATCAGCGATTATCATTGAGAGCTTCTAATTTGATCAGCAAAACCTCTTTGTTTGTGTCCCAAATCTTCACCTGTTATCACTTAAATGCCAATATCCTCCATTTGGAGATCTCCTGCAAACAAAATTATCTCCCTTGATCGCTGCGTCGATCATCCGCCAGGTGGCGTGCACTCCGCGCATGTCCATCACTCTTTTTCCTTTGCAGTCTTGGTGACAAGACCTGTTTTGAAAGAGCTCCTGTAAACAGTGTGTTTACAGTCACCTATGGCGACGCAGTCAACTCTGGAGAGCGGCCATTGACCTGGCAAGATGTCCAGCTGAGAAGCAAGCTACTCAGGCCCTCTTCAACGACTTGGCTGTAAACGAAGTTCCTACCAGCAACTTATCGTTGAAAACGATACTGTTGCCAGTGGAATCTTCACAACAGACCCGTGAAACAGTACAGATCACGGACACAGGATCACAGCTCCACGGCGAAAAGCAGTACCCTGGAGCTACATTTTAAGACGGTGAACAAGTTACAGACCCAAGACGGCCTAGTTCAAGTTCACCGGAGAAGATGAGTTACGGACTCTATACCGGAGCCGTTACAACCACGGATCTGGGCAGACCTCGGATTACAGTTCCCGTTCATCCAAGTCTCCGCAACTCAAGAAAGACAAGTCTGCCAGCCGGGACCTGGTGGAGAACCGGGACCCGGGACAGAGCCGTACCCTGGACCTTCAAGGACCTCGACACCTCAGAGCGCCGGGACTCCGACTGCAGAGCACCTCGGACCCGACCATCGGAGAGAGAGGTTACTTCCAGAGGCGGTACTACGGCCCGGAGCCGTACCTCGGGACAGAGAACGACACGGACCTATGAAGTTCGGACTTATCCAGTACGCCGAGAGTCTACGTCTCACCGGGAGTCCACACCTACAGACCACGGACTTTAGATCAGCATACGGGACCATGGCTCTGAGAGATCAGCCCAATGCAGAACTCCGAGACCCCGTCAAGCCAAGAGCCTACAGAGACTAACGGGATACCGAGAGAATAGGCAAAGTGCAGACCAGTCAAGCCCAAGCCACGGCGATACGGTTTACTTCTACTGCACCGGCTAGAGTGCTGACACGGACTCTACTAGACAGCCCCGTCACAGACACGGATCAAAGCGAGTACTCGGATACCAACTCCCGTTCATCCAAGTCCCCAAAGAACCGCCGTACCCCGGAGACACAGAGGGACACGGCGAAAAAGGCAGTCCGAGAATCAAGATCACGGACTCCACCACTACAGCGGGACCCCGGCTCAAGCAGCCGTACCCCGGCTCAAGCAGCCGTACCCCGGAGACACAGAGGGACACGGCGAAAAAGGCAGTCCGAGAATCAAGATCACGGACTCCACCACTACAGCGGGACCCCGGCTCAAGCACAGCTCACCGGTTCCACGGAGTCACGGCTCTATACCGGACGCCGGGAGTCGGACAAGCCAAAGGCCTACAGGGACCGGGATTCCAAGGAATCACGGCCCTATCCAGTGATCACGGCCCTATCCAGGGCGCCGTACCTCGGAACTGGAGACCTCACGGACCTATCCAGACCACCGTGACTCCGATACCGGAGCACCGCGGGAGGAAACTACAGCCCGGAGCCGTACCACGCACCCGGAGCCGTATCACGGAGCGGGATACCACACGGACCTATCCAGCGCGCCGAGAGTCTACACCTGAGAAGTCACGGACTCAAGCAGAACGGACTTATACAGATCACCGAGACTCCACATCCAAGGAGTCACGGACTTATGAGGAACGGACTCAGCCAGAACGCCGTGAGCCGGCCTCTACTCCAGCTTGGACCCATACAACGGAGCCATACCTCGGTACTACGGCAAGCAGATTTCGTAAACGAAGTCGCACACCGTTACAACGCCGAGATTCCTATCCCGTACGTCATCATCGAGAGAGGGACCGTCCTAGACGTCGGACCCCTTCACCTAGTCCAGCCTACCGGAGTCGGTACCATAGGGACCATACCCCGGAGCGACTTTACAACAGACGAGGGAGAAGCCGTTCACCGGTTTCTCGTCAACAAGCATTGATGGCGAGGAGCGGACGTCTACCCACCATCACCGTAGCCCGGAGCATCGGGATAAACAGAAGTCCAGAGATGAACAGGACTCGTAGATCACCATTCTGGACCTGCCCCCAAGGAACAGACTTCTGATCCAGGGGTACCTTCCAAGGCAAGCCTGGTCAAGAAACACAGTCATCCCCAGGCTTCACAGCCCCTTACCAGGGTAGAGTTCCTTCATCGGAGACCCGTGAGATGACACGATATGAGGATCACGCACGACGTTCCACTTCCTCGGCATCCTCATCTCATACGGATTCACCTCCTACGTCGGGCGGAGGTAGAAGAATAAGACATGCTACCCTTCAAAGCCAGGATAGCGGCGGTACATACGTTGACTCCAGAGATGCCCAGACCGGTGGTCGGCGATGACAAGCAGCCTGATGACCTCGCCGGGAACGGAGAAAACTTACTACGACACCTCTTTACGGTTTTAACAAACCTTCTGAGGAGGAAGCTGCGCCAACCTGCGCACCATCTCCAGCATCAGCCAACCTATACGACGCACTGGATCGACAATTGGAGACTTCGTCATCTCTCCAGGAGCCCGGTCCTTACAGGGCTTACACTCTTCACGGAGACAATCCACCGTTCAGGGCCCGAAGTCTGAACCGGATCTTGACAGACTGTTGAACTTCACGAGGACACCACACCAGCGGGGGTACTTCAACAGAGGCAAGCCTGTGCTGTGGAAGATATGATACTGACACAACACAGAATTACATCATACTCTGATTGGTTCCTGGCGGCTATTTCCAAGGCGATTCAGGATCCAGACGTGAAGCATAAGCGAGATCATTGACCTTTTCACGGGCCAAGATGGAATTCTTCGGCGCCTTATCGACTCTACAGAGGAGGTCGCCACGGAGGGTCTTTCCGGTCAGAACTCGGACAACCCAAGCTAGATGCTCAGAGTGGTGTTCGCCCTTACAAGGAAGGACAGTTCCAAGGCAAAGAGGGAATCTCCAGACCGGGACAGAGGTCAACCTCGTCAGTCAGAATTGAGGGTTCTCAAGCTTCACCTTCAAACCACTAGTCATCCTTTCATCCTTCCCAAGCTTCGAGTCTTCACTCACCTGATTGTAGAACGGTCGACCCTGATGATATAGAAGATCAGCGTCGAAGAAGTCAGCCCTTACGTGAGGTCTACTCCAAGTCCCGACACTTCATCTGACGATCATCCTCAGTCTTCTAAGAGCCGGATCCTACTCCTCATCGGATAATCTAGGACTCCACCTACACCCGACATCAGGATCAGGGGAATCTATTTCGGGAGAAACGGCTAGTCGGTTTGACTTAACCCGTTTTTTTCTTTGGGGTGAGACATCCAGTCTACAGTGGGCAAGCCTAGTTTCACATTGAGGTCCCTTCCAAGGCCAAGTCAACACGGACCCGGACACTGGAAGAGGACACGAGGATAAAGTCATCTTTAATCCGGAAGGCGAATTAGGACTCCAGAACAGAACCTGGGACTCCAGCATTCATCGGGATGACAGTAGAGACCGGACCAGACGACGGGACCGGACACTTACTGAACATATTCGACTCTACAGGAGTTGGACTCCGACTCCCGATTGTCGTCACTTTCTCGACGTCTCCAGAGACCCTTGTCCAGTTTCGCCTCGATGATCATGGCGGTCCAGGGATATTTCCAGGGACCCCACGGATTAGGTAGTACGGCTACATTCAAGCGGCAAGCAGGTTTTCCGGCATATGGAACCTGCACCGAGAACCAGACCATCAACACCATGACCCAGAGGCCCGTGGGATGGAACTACAGTCTACTACTCACCCGGGACCTAGCACAGTTTTGGCTAGCTCCAGGTACTCCTCATTACAGTTTCTCAACTACAACTGATCCTGAGCGCAAGAACAAGCAATCTAAGGATGCTCGCCCCGGAACATCTTCACCCCCCTTCCAGAGTGGCGATGCCTGAGTCAGTTTCAACCAAGCACATAGAACTTCACATTCTCCGATGCGGAATTCATAGCTTAAAGGGGGCCATTAGTCCGGCAACAGATAGCCGACACATCACATGGATACCACGACAGACAAGCAACGCATCATCTTCCTTAGGGATATCTACGCTAGAAGGCGGTCCCCCTTGGAGGTTGCGGTTGTACATCACATCAGCATTGATTACGAACGTTCAGTACGGTCGTCAGTTGCGTCAAGTTTGGGGGGGAGCAAGATTCCAGTCACTGTCTTCTAGAAACATCAACACTGGTCCTAGCAGCACGGTATCAGCAATACCATGTCACAACACCATGTGTTTCACATCACTTCAGGGTTCCCGCCGACAGTTTTCTCCAAGTCCTACAAGGTACTACAACCGGAAGATCACTTTTCCACGGGGGCACCGGGACCCGCAACGGCCGAACCCCCACGTCTGCTACGGTCCAGAATTTCCTTGCAGACCAGGGTTTTTCTCCAGGACCAATTGTACAGACAAGGACAGCAGCAAGCTACTATTTACTGTACAGTCGCATCAAGCCCGGAGAATGTACTATAGTAGGGGACCTGTGGCCAACACTGTTTCTGTTCCAGCAACAGCTGGTTTTTCCTTCTGCATCTGTATCAGGGCAGGGAATCTCAGTCAAGCAGTACACAGGGGTATCACTCAGCATCATCCAGGGTTGTCAAGTTCACCCACGGAACCGACTACATTCCAGCATTTCAGCTTTCCATGGTCTTCACCTTACAGTCTCGCCGAACACATCAATTACCACCCAAGGAGACCTGGATGTGGTACTAGGGCATTCTTACGCCTGCCATTCGAACCAGTTCTATCAACTGCAGTCAACATCCTGTCCTGCAAGACAGCTCCATGACAGTCTTCACTACGCAATCAGAGCATTGCGCAGTAGAACCTAGTTCCTTGACAGGGATGACAGACTGAGCAACCAGAACCTTTCATCCCATCCCGGATTTCGTCATTAGAACGATTCCACACGTCAGGGACCAGATGTCCAAAGACTGTACCAGATTCCAGCGCTAACAGATTTCGTGTACCTGCTGAAGGAGAAGAGGTTTTTTATATCCAGTCAGAGGCCTAGAGCACTCTTTATAGAACCGACAAGAGGTTCCAGCTGTCTTCCTCTCTCATCACTTCTAACAGACCCATCAGCGGACATCACTAGTCCATGATCACCGTCTGGGTTGAAGAAGACTGCCGACTGGTTTAACCAACTCGCCATCAACGCTCCTTCTCCTTTATGGAGACATCGTCTCACAAGATAGAGCCAGTGTGACGTCCGGGCCACTTTGGGGAAAACTTATCGTTGAACGATACTGTTGACACCTGCGCTTGGACGATCAATTCAACTCATACTGATTGCTATCTTCAGACATGTCTGTACAGACAGATAGGATGACTACACTGGACCTATAGCTACAGCCTAGGGTATAGTCTACCACTCCTATCAAAAAAGGGGGGGCACCGATCAAGCAAGCAAGACCCTGACAATTCGGTAAGTATAGAAGACATACCATGCCAGAGACGAAGGGACTTCAAGACATCACGATGGCATCTGATTATCTAGCTAAGTATGCAAGCAAACGATGGAACAGAGTCCACCTCTCGCCGCATTACTTGTAATACCTTGAGCTCCCTACGCTTCTATACGACACGGGAATTATCAGGATATTATTAAGCATATTAGATTTACAAAATCAGAACAAGGCGTGCTCCGCTTAATCCAAAAGCAAGTCACAAGGCCGGCTACCCAACCTCCTCTGTTGGGAGTCTGGCATTTAAGTGATAACAGGTGAAGATTTGGGACACAAACATTAAACATTTATAAATAATGTTGGTGTTTGTTACCAAATCAAACCTGTTATCAACGTTGATTTGCCCAACCCATCCTCCCCTCTTTGCTCGGCCTTGACTCAAAACAGGTCTTGCTCAACATGGGAAAAGAGTGATGGACATGCGCGGAGTGCACGCCACCTGGCGGACGATCGACGCAGCGATCAAGGGAGATAATTTTGTTTGCAGGAGATCTCCAAATGGAGGATATTGGCATTTAAGTGATAACAGGTTTGATTTGGTAACAAACACCAACATTATTTATAAATGTTTAATGTTCATATAACCACAGGCACTGTGCCATTTTCATCAGTTAATATCCAAATTTGATCAGCTATTGCTGATCACTGACCCTTATTTTCATCCTTTTTATTGTTTTAACCATGGATCATACACTGGCAATGTATTGTCTATGGTTAAGCTCGACAGATAATTGGATATGGCATGGGATATCAAGTTGTCATTCTAGTGTTGGCTATGTAAAAGTCTAACATATAGATTGTTGATAAAAATTGGTTTGACTCCACACATAATTGAATATGACATGGGATGTCAAGTTGTAAGTACGGGTTGGATCCACCTGCATGGCCAGCTGACTTGAATGGTGGATAGCAATTAAATGTATTATCTGGAAGAAGCAGCATTTGATTTCTATCGAGAAACTGTTTCTTGTAATTGTTCATCTGTTACAACATTCATACTGCTGGAATAGAAACATCGGAATTTCTTGTTTATGTAAATTTTGAATGGTCATGGATGACTTGTGTGATCTGAAGATTCTTTCTGGTGTTATGCTAACTTTTTTTTCCAGGATTTGAACAAATTTGTTTGCCCTAGATCCGGAGAACCTGCTGTGTCCAATGGGGCAGGAAATAGTGACAAAGCTGACAACAGCCCATTGGCCATCACGCATGGCAACACCAAGTGGTTCCGCCCTCAAGATCTGACAGGCCTTGCAACTCTTTTGAAGAAGCATCAGAGGGATAAAGTCCGGCTACTTGTTGGCAACACAAGTGCAGGTGCAGTACAATCTATCTGATTTGTTTGTCAATAGCTGGTCTCCATTGACTTGCCATTGATGGTACAACACACCTGGCAAATCGATCTGTAAACTGGTTGCCTCATATCCGTAATACTGGTATCAGCCAGAATCTCGTTTTTCTGCCAATCTGGACTGAATTCAACTTCTATTGGCTGATAATTCCAGCAGCCTGATTGGTCATCACAGTTCAGGTCGCCTTTCGTTGGGCCATGGTAATTCATTCTCTGGGTCTGTGGCTGTTTATTCGGACCCGATAAACTCCGCAATGCAGAGAATTGAGCCTGGTTCATGCAACTCCTGCAAAGTTCTTAAAACTGTTGGAATTTAATTGCTCACCTGGAAAATACTTAAAAATAAAGTTAAAAGTTCCTGGAAATTCCTGGAACTACACTTTTGCCATTTGAGAGAACCAGTGCTCTGACATGTTGGATGCCACGAGTCACTGTGCCAAAATGTGTTAATTAATTTGCTCGTCTTTGTTGCAAGTTATTTTACTAGAGACTGGTGGAAAATTTAATTATTGACCTGGAAAGTCCTGGAAAACACTTTTTTTCCTGCTTTATGTGTATGAACCCTGTCTAAAACGCTCTACTAATTCCATCACCCTGTTAACATTCGATGACCTGCAGTTTTTTATGTCACTCTTTGATCTTCTATTAACCCTATACCTGGCCCGGGAAGGGGGCTGAAATGGCCTCTCCTACCAAACTTTCTGCGCTATCTCCGGATTGACAAGAAATGAAGAGCTGAAACTCCTTGACTTTATAGATTATCATATTGGGGTCATTTTGAGCGTATTTGCGCAACCCCATGAGTAGAGTATCAGGGGTAAATTCAAGATGGCGAGAAAGTGGGGTACCAGAAAAGTAATCTTTTTGTCATATTTCTTCCGCGATGAAAAGTGGGCAAAAATTATTTTATTTCATATCGCATTAATATTTGCTAATTTATCATGCTATTTTTGCGGAGAAATTGCATAAATAAAAAATTTGGAAAATCCGACCAAAAAATCAAACAAAAAATGCTGTTTTTGAGAATGATGTCACAGTAAATGACGTCATCAAAGCGGCCATCTTGGATTTTTTTTACATTTTCTGGTAGAGCTTGACCCAAGGGTATATTGTGGCAAGTTTCAGCCCCCTAGCTCAAGGGGGTAAGAAAATAATTGGTGGGGAGTCATATATTAGTCAATGCCGGTCATCAGTGAAGAGATGTGTGCAAAAAACAATTTTGATTTGTCAGAGGTCAAAGTTCACCAGCTGACAATGTTAAATTTGCATGAATTGTACTTGCAAAGGCATGCAGCATGAGTATTCCCTGCAACTGAGCCTAACATAATGTTTATTACATGTAAGTTGTATTTGTAACTCAACAGGGCTTGTTTTTCAACAGTGAACGCAGGTCACCCAGTCAGCACTGAGGGAATCCAACAGATTCTCGTAAAATTTTAACAATCTGTAATCTCATGGATTCCCATAGAACTGAATTGCGAGGATCTATTTGGATTCCCGTGAATTGTGAAGAAAAACAAGGCCTGCTTAACTTAACTTTGGTTGAATGTTTTCTCACCGTAAAAAAAGTCAAACTTCAATATATCTTATGTTCCACATTCTATAATTGCCTTCCTAATGTTCTAGGTGTATATAAAAATGATGGACCATTCAACATATACATTGATCTGCATGGAATTGAAGAGCTGTACAAGACAGAAGTATGAATATTTATTCTTGTTCATCCCTTCAGATTCCTGAAGTTAAGCTATGGTAGAGGTCTCTAAAAATTCAATTACTTCCGAAAACTTCCAACAAATATTCTGTCTATATTTAACTCTTATTTGTTCAAAACTGTTTGCAATTGTTGGCAAAGAAAGTGTCCTCTTCTTTGTATTCAGTTGATTTGAAAAGATGACTAAAAGTGATTGAAATATTACAGGCCTTAACACACCAACTAATATTGTTGTACTCACTGCATGATTTTTCATGATTCTACCATAATTCTTTTAAATATTCGGGGAGCAGGGGTTACAAACCTTGTTCCACTCTCACTGGACAGGTTCCAGTTCGGGGTTACGAAGACTAATAATTTTCAAGACCCATATAGTTGCGTCCTTTCCTGTGAAGTCGGCATTGTTTACTATTTTCATGTCTTCGCATACTGAATGGAATATATTTTCAGAGCAGATATGTGTCGTACTTACACTTGTCTTGTGAACTTGACCGGCTCTTGTACAATTAATGCAATGTATTCTGAGTGACCCCTGCTGCCCGAATATGCATGGCTCATTTCTGTAGTATTATTTCATCACTGTATCTTAAATGATGAATTCCACAGGGCTTCTTGGTTTGATCTCCTAACTTCTCAAAAACTCAACTGGTGCATTGTCTATGTCATTCATTCTAAAGAAGCCTATCCATTGTGAGGTCGAAGGTCAAGGGCATGGCAAACAGTAGCTCCACTTGCGATTCACCAAATCTCGTGTCGTTCCAAAGAAAGTGTATTTATTTGAGATGATTTAGTCGGGGTCACAATGCCCAAAAACTGAACTTGACCTTGTCCAGTCTATATGTTCGGCAAAACTTATTTAAACTTCATGGGTGGGTTGCTCGTGCGATTCCAAAGAGCCCTATCCATTTTGGTAGGTCAATGATCAAGGTGGATGTCAGCAACCTAAAACTGAATGTAGCTTGTCTGGATTGTAGCTGTGGCAAGATACATGAACGCTGATCTCAAATCTTCAAATACTGAAGCCCTCCAGCTCGGCTCATGTCAGGCAGCATAGTTTGTACCATGTTTGTCTGGCATAGGAGGTAGATTAAAGTGCCAAACAAATTAGGCTCTTTGACGATCCATTGTGATCACCAGTGTCTGTAGAGCCTAATTTTCGAAATTCAAATTTTTTTGTAGTTTTAGTCAGGTTTTTATTGTCTGGATCGTCACCGCGTAGCGGTGTCGACCAGACTATGCTGCCACTCACGAAATTTATGCAAATTGGTACGTGCACTATAATGTGATGACCCTGGGTTAACCTGTATCACTCCGCCAGTGATTTTCACTGTGTTGAGTCTTATATCAGGGTATTAACCAGAAAATGAAGAAAAAAACAGTCGTAATCGTTTCATGTGAACTAGAAATAAAACGAAATCTGAATTTGAGTGTATTTCATATTCATTTCTTCGCCCAGGGATTGCTTGAATCCGTGGACTATTTTTTTTGGTCTGCATTGTCTGGTTCCGCCGACCTGGTAATGTGGTGGAAAGCTGGCAAGACGGTACATCTTCGGAAAATTTATGACCTATTCCAAGGTTCTTAGCGTGACATGTTCATGATCAGGTCAGGGGATTTGCAGCATTTCTGTTCTTCATTCAATACATAGTACTGTTCATACGCCCTATGATATGTACTTTTGTTGCTAACTTTATGCAAGTTTTGTTGTTAAAAAAATAAAACTGAACGTACTTGTAGGCCTACTCGTTTGAAGCAGCAGACATTATAAATTTAGTTGACCTAGATTCTGCATTGAAGATCAACCATTGAAACGCGGAAAACAACGAATTACGTCAATTATACAGTATTTTCGCCTTCATGTTGTCTGATCGTACTAGTCTTGTTTATCTGATGATGCTAAATAATAATGATCTTGTGAACTTTGGGATAGGCCTAGG
This sequence comes from Hanleya hanleyi, assembly GCA_036873755.1. Lineage (NCBI taxonomy): Eukaryota > Metazoa > Mollusca > Polyplacophora > Lepidopleurida > Hanleyidae > Hanleya > Hanleya hanleyi. The sequence continues at coordinate 17,358 of JAVTVY010056995.1, read as the reverse complement.
TCATAAATTTTCTGAAGATGTACCATTTTGCGGAAAGCTGCCTGCCTCGTGGTGTTTGTTCAATTCGTCTGAGCTGCGTGAGTTTGTGGTAAGTTCTCAAGATTACTTATATATGCCTGGTGTTTATAGTTCGTAATTTGTTTGTTGACAACGATAGCGTTGGAGAGACAATTTGTGCGAAAATCCCTGTTGTTGTTGCTGTACGATCATACGTTGCAAATCTTATTCCGACTGTCGCACTTGACAGGTTCAGGTTCTGGGATTATGAAGTCACCAGTTTTCAACACTCGTACGTTCTTTCCCGTGAAGTCGGCGTTCGTTACTATTTTAATGTGTACGCATACTGCATGGAATATATTTCCAGAGGACAAATGTGTCGAAGCAACAACAATAGTATTTACATTTTTCTCGTCTTGTGAACTTGACCGGATCCTGTCCACTGCAAATTTATGTATTCCGGGGGACTCTGCTCTCCGAATATAATTTAGTTTCAAAAAGTTTGAACAACAACACAACTTTTCGAAAGTGGAAACAACAGAATTTATTTGTCAGGTACCGCTTTCGAAAAGTTTTTGTTGTTGGTGGTGTTCAAACTTTTTCAAACTAAATTATATACGCAATGATCGTACAGCAACAACAACAGGAATTTTCGCACGTTGTCAACAAACAAATTTACTATACACAAACTCATGCAGCTCTTGCAAATATCTGTGCTACGCAAATAAAAACACATTAATAAAACTATCCAGTCTCCTTGCATATTTGTCACTTTGTCACAATAAAATTGCATGAATTATGAAAATCTGCTCGCAAAAACTGGTAGAAGGCATTGACGCAGACAATCCACTTTTAACCATATCACTGTAGATAGTTTCTTGCTACCATGAAGACCTAGCATATTTCTAAATGAACCGCCTTCACAAGTTCACTTCCTTGAAGACTAAATTGTGTTCCAGTTGTGATTTCCCAAACAGACTCGTCCACAAATTGGAGAAAATCTCCACATTTATCCATACATCTGCTATCGACTGCTGAAACGTTGAAACGTTTTGAAACTTTAAATCCATTATTGGCGATCCAGACATCAGTACTTTGAGTACTTTCATTAGTGTTAGTGTTTTGCTAGGGTATGTTTGTTTGGGTCATCGTCGCCGTGTGACCAATAAGGTTAGGTGCGACGTTAAACTTCAAACAACCAACCAATCAAATACTGAATATAGCCACAGTATGTCCACTCTGTACTATGTTCGGTAGTTTTGTTTCACCAATATAGGTGACAGTTAAGGAATAAGGGATATATCACTCAATTGAGCCAATCAGGTAGGTCAAGGTCACACTATGCCAGAACTGAATGAATTAAGTTTTGTCAGAATGATATCTCGGGTTTTGTGTAAATTTGTACCTCTGTGGCTGTAGTTGTTAGTAGATTCTCATTAAACACATGATAAACAGAGGATGTATATGTATGGAATCTCGAATACGTTGTCAGTGGATGTCTATCTGCATGCTCAATAGGATCAAAGTTTGAGTGGGTGGTGATGGAAATACATAAAAGCAATGTTTGAATGCTTCTGTCATTTTCATATTTGATTTTTAGGTGACAGATCACGTAGTTATTGGGGCCAATACCACCTTATCCTCCCTCAACAAGAAACTACAAGAAATCTCCAGTCAAAACCAAGGCTTCAAGTACTTTGATGCTCTGTCCAAACATATCATGAGAATTGGCAACTTGCCAATGAGAAATGTAAGTATTTCTTGGCAACTTACCAATGAGAAATGTAAGTATTTCTTGGCAACTTGCCAATGAAAAATGTAAGTATTTCTTGGAACAAACCATTGGTCAACATATTTTGTCATTTGTACTTTATGATCAAACATATATACTCCTGTGTAATTTCAAGAACTTTGTTGTAATGCCATATGCTAGTATAATTTATTGGACCAAATTGAGAATGTTAACATTATACAATTATAGTCTTTTGGTGAGGTCAATATGTGTTTTTTTGGCTCTCAGATTTATTTGATTATTGGTTTATCAGGTCCACAAAACCACTTATTGACCGATATCAAAAGACCAAAATTGTTTTATTATATGATCCAGACTTCTGATAACCTTGTTATTTGGTGAAAGCAATTAGGATATAAAACTTAGTAGATACTTTGCTTTACTCTCCAGTCATATTGTAAACGGCCAATCCAACAGCTGTTTCCATTGGCTTAGAAGATGCGCACATCACATCAAGTCAATATCATATTTATGGACCCGCTTTTGCAGTCAATATGAAAAATTAGCAATGGTCAAATGACGGCGAATGGTCCAATGGGGAAAAAGTAAAACACATAATCATATAACATTACTATTTATAGGCAGGAAGCTGGGCAGGAAATCTGATGATCAAACAGGTGCATAAAGACTTCCCCTCTGATCTATTCGTTATGATGGAAGCTGCTGGCGCCCATGTGGAGGTGCTAGGTAAATAAACACAATGGACTAGAGAATGAAATACCGGTATCTTTAGGGATGTTCCAGAAAAATGTGCATGGATGGGCAGAAGACAACTTTTCTTGACCCCAACTACCTATTTACATGTACAACATTTCCCATCTCCACAATAAGGTCTGTAAAACACCCACCTCTCATACACCATTGAATTAAATTACCATCCTCCCAATCTTAATAAATTAATATCCTATCTTTGCTCCCCACTCGTACATGTCGCTATATAGGATCTTATGTATTTCAATTGAATTTAGTGTTTTTAGCACCCATACCATGAATATTTAATAGCATTATAACATCATGGTCGCATCTGAACTAATTCACTTGTGGTCAGGAAGGGGAGATAGGGTCACCGTGTTCATTTACTCCAATGTTTACACCAAAGACCAGACCATATATCTACTCCGTATTATGGTGCCACAATGTCGGGACCGCGGCAACATGAAAAGACACCCTGCCAGCGCGGCGTCTAAGTTGACTGAGCCAACCGAAAATTCTCTATCTTTAATGTTCCCTTCAAGCACTATGAAGCGTTCTCAGGATTGGTTGACTCTCGAGTTACTGCAAGCCTGTTAGATCCTTCAAGCGACATATCCAAATGGGGGAGCAGATAGGATTTAATTTTAATTAGATTGCCTTCCTCCATCCCATGTACTTTTTCCTGTAACTGCCCTTAGAATACAGTCAATGTGATACATGTATCATTTATGTTGGAATGGCAAGACTTTGTGGAAGCACATTGCACAATTGTTGCTTCAAACAATAAATGGTGAATGTGTATTTTAAAACTAGCACAAGGCTACGCTAATCCAAACTATACTGTATAGATTCAGACACCTGAATATCCTGCACTGTAAATTTTGCATTTGACACTATTTCCAGATGCTTTGACTGATGCCAGACGATCCTATCCAATGGTGGAAATTCTGCAGCTCAACATGACTGGTAAGGTTATCCTTGCACTGAAACTCTTCAAACAAGATGACAAGGACAACTTCAGGTCATTCAAGGTCATGCCAAGGTCCCAGGTAAAACTTCGATCAAATATAACATTAATTGGTGAGAACGTGAAAAAATAACATGAATCCTTCTAACAATGTTCATGATTGTTGTGATTTCAGGGTCATATGGGTTAAAAAAATTAAATTCGTAATCTATTCTCTTTTCAGTGTAGTTCTACAAGATATTATGTCATGTATATTTTAGGTAATGTTGCATAATAAGTATGTTTTTGACTGTTTTCTAGAATTTATTTTTATTGGTCAATTTGCTTAATATAAATTAACATCTATTCACAGAATGCTCATGCGTACGTGAATGCAGGATTCCGGTTCAAGATTGACTCTCAGACAAAACAGGTTCTGGGGAAGCCCTCGATTGTTATTGGAGGAATGAGTGCAACATTCGTAAGCTTAATTAATCTTCACTTTTTATCCTTACACACAGAGATGAAGTCACTGTAAAAGGTCATTTTGGGTGGTTCCCACCTCAAACAACATTAGGGAGCTTCTTAAAATTGGGGCTTGCTAGGAACTGGCGTCAGGCAATCCAAACAGTGACATGGTGCGGCCGAGTTGGAACTCCTAGGAATACCACTGCATATTTTCTGGAATTCTGCAGACAAAGGATGATTCATGCATTACCATGCAATGGCATGGAGGAAATGGCAAATGCTATAACTGTCAAGGAAATCATGCCCTAATTTCAAGAAGCTCCCTTAGTGACATCAGGACACGGGAGTTATATCCGTTTATTGACAAGCCAGATGTCATATTCGCCTTTGATTATAAGAGCATCACCAGGGGACATAATTATGTCGTGAAACACTCAAATAATAGAAAAAAAAGCGGATCGAAGACCCCATTTTAATTCGATAAAGAAAAAAGTCACATCATGTGATTGAAAACCATTCATACATTTCTACAATTTCCAGTTAATCAATCCCCCAGGCCCAGCTATCCACAGTAGGCCCTTAGAAACTTGAGGATTGCTCACTGGGCAAAATTTTGAGGCATTGATCTCTCTACATGTACATTCATGAGAATTTCTGGCTTACTGTAACCATTCTCATCCGGACAGCCACTTACTTCACTATACTGCTTTTCGACAGGCTACTACTGCATTAATGTGAATTTAATTCCACCATGAAATAAGAAATTACCTGGGAGAATATGTTGTAAAGTTGAGTTAACTAATTCTATTTTATTTATGTATATACAGAACCATGCATTGAAGACGGAGGATTTTTTGGTTGGGAAGAAACTGAAGGATCCTGCCATTGTTAAGCGTAAGTAAATTATGCTTATAATGTCATCAAAGTTGTAAAGCAATATTGAGCCCAGTCCGTATTGGATTGGTAACCGGGTGCAGTACTGGCTGGACTGATCAGTGTCCTGGGTAATGGGAACTGAGGGCGCTCTCATGTCCTGGCACACGTAAGCACTGTCGTGATAGGACTGAAAACTTGTTGGAAATGATGATAAATCCTACTTAATCACTTAGTCATTTTTACCCCTCGGCCAACTTTGGCCTAGGGGTATTGTTGTCATCATGTACGGCTGTCCGTCCTTTACCGCGATATCTACAGAACCGTTTCATGCATGGCAACCAAACTTGTTACATCTATTTATCTTCACGTAAATCAGAAGCCTATCGAAAATGAGTCACTCGGACAATATTTTGCAGAGTTATGCCCCTTTTTGTCCTCCGCCACGAAGTGGTGGGAGGACTTGGAAATGCTAGCCGTCCGTCCTTCCGTCCGTCCCACATCTTGTGAACGCGATATCTTGAGAACAATTTGACCAATCGACTTCAAACTTGAGAAGGTGCTTCACATCAGTTAGACGGTCATTGGTATTGATTTTCACTGAGGTACGTAATCCAAGATGGCCGCCATCGACCATATTGGATTCTGTCCGTCCCACATCTTGTGAACGCGATATCTTGAGAACAATTCGACCAATCGTCTTCAAACTTGAGAAGGTGCTTCACATCAGTTAGACGGCCATTGGTATTGATTTTCACTGAGGTACGTAATTCAAGATGGCCGCCATCGACCATATTGGATTCTGTCTGTCCCACATCTTGTGAACGCGATATCTCAAGAACAATTTGACCAATTGACTTCAAACTTGAGAAGGTGCTTCACATCAGTTAGACGGCCATTGGTATTGATTTTCACTGAGGTACGTTATCCAAGATGGCCGCCATCGACCATATTGAAATCTGTTCTTCCCACATCTTGTGAACACGATATCTCAAGAACAATTCACCAATCAATTTCAAGCTTGGGAAGGTTCTTCACATCAGTCAGACGGCCATTGGTATTAATTTTCACTGAGGAACATAATCCAAGATGGCTGCCATTGACCATATTGGATTCCATCCGTCCCAGATCTTGTGAACGCAATATCTTGAGAACAATTCGACCAATCGACTTCAAACTTGAGAAGGTGCTTCACATCAGGTAGACGACCATTGGTATTGATTTTCACTGAGGTACGTAATCCAAGATGGCCGCCATCGACCATATTGGATTCTGAACGCGATATCTCGAGAACAATTCAACCAATCGACTTCAAACTTTGGAAGGTTCTTAACATCAGTCAAACGGCCATTGGTATTGTTTTTCACGGAGGTACGTAATCCAAGATGGCTGCCATTGACCATATTGGATTCCGTCCATCCCACATCTTGTGAACGCGATATCTCGAGAACAGTTGGACCAATCGACTTCAAACTTGAGAATGTGCTTGATATCAATTAGACGGCCATTGGTATTGATTTTCACTGAGGTACGTAATCCAAGATGGCTGCCATTGACCATATTGGATTCCATCCATCTCGGATCTTGTGAATGTGATATCTCGAGAACAATTTAACCAATCGACTTCAAACTCGAGAGGGTGCTTCACATCAGTTAGACAGCCATTGGTATTGATTTTCATTGAGGTAGTATGTAATCCAAGATGGCTGCCATTGACCATCTTGGATTTCACTCACTTATATTGTACCTATCTGTGTTGTGAACGCGATATCTTGATCTATTCCAGCCATCGATTTATAAACCTCACCATCCACAAATCCATATACAACTACAGACTTACATTCCAGTGTTACACTACCCATTACTGCTTCCCAAATCTCCTCAAATTGTCTCAACAATTTCAGATAAACGTCTCTTTCCACATACACATATCCACTTTCCAAGTTATATTTAAGGAGAAATTGGAAGCGTATATGCTGCATGCTCTCAAAACAGGCTACTTGGCGGAGGACCTGCTAGCTACTCAGCTTGTTACAAATAAAAATCCATTTATGATTTGTTATTGTGATAATTTCAGAACCGTTCCATATACAACATCCTAACGTGATACAGTTGTTTCTCTTGACCTGAACTAGATGCCTATCGAAAATGAGTCGTGTCAGAAAGTATTTTGCAGAGTTATGCCCCTTGTCTAATAAAATCCACTATTAAATTCCTATGTTAAGTTTGCATATAATTTCTATATCATGTTTATATACTATCACATTTATTTATTGATTGGATGACTGATTTGTTGATTTATTCTCTTACACAATGCGAAGAATGCCTGCAAATCTGTTTTGAAAATGACACTAGATGCCTATCAGTAATTATAATAAACAAAATTTATTCACAACATGATTTGTAGTTTTACTTTTTTGTTTTGCTAACAACCTAACCTAGCAACACTTTTTAGTTGCCACACGTCATTTTATATTCCCACCGCTTAAATGTTTCCCCAAATTTGGCTCTCTTCTAATGATTTCCATTTCAGCAATTTTAGTTGTGTTTACCAAGATATGACCAACGTATATCTATAGTGTATGTATTTATTCCAGAAACAAATTAATTTAAGGGGAGGAAAACTTTTATTCTTTTTCAAAGAAAGTACACTTACAATACCAGGGGTAAATATTTCTTCCCACAAGCCAATCAATTGGTAGAGACACCCTTACATTATAATAGCTGGGGTTCAGAGCCGAGGGGTTTCGATAGCGCAGCTTCATGTTGTATTCTTCAACTCGGCTTAAAACATATTTTTTGTTCTTAGTTTTCAGTTTGGCTCATAAACGTCCTATTCCAAATAAAAGCGATGCCATATCTGAAAGAGCGATTCTCTACATATCAGACACTGCAGATAAAGTTGTTTCTTTGCAATTTGACATGACAAATTGAATGTATATTTTATAAAAACTGATGCCTTGTTTCCCCAATATTGTCAGATGATTACATGCATATTAAGAAGTCATGTAGCATGTTTAGGGTGGATCAGATTTAATTAGAGTGGACACTTTTGGAGAATGTTGATCATATTAATGTGTTGTGTTGTTCCTGTTGTTAGAGTGTCTGGCCATCCTACAGTCTGAGCTGAAACCTGTTGCTGATCCTGTCCTAGCGTCGCCAGAGTATCGACGACACCTCGCTGTCAATCTCTTCTATAAGGTACATTCAACTCCCAAATATATTCAGAGGGTTCGGTGGTCGAGTGGTCTAAGGCGTTTCGCTGGTGATTGCTAGCCTCACACCACTGAACCAGCACGGGTTCGAACCCAGCTGGTCCATGTGTGAAAGATCGTCAGTTACTTACCGACAGGCAGTGGTTCTCTTCGGGTACTGACTGTCACCATATGAGTGAGACAAAGTTGAGTGTGACATTAAACCAAATTCCTCCCCCCCCCCCAATATACTCTTGTAGTTAAAACCATACCTGCTAATAATAATATTGATCATCGATTTGACTTGGTCATAGTTTGAAGGCCTAATTATCATAATGTAACCCAATTTCCATTCTCTTACCAATTCTAAGAAGGATTGGGTGTGAAAGAGAGACGATGGGGATTTAAGTTTAAATATACAGTTTGCATCTTGCCTAAAATTGGTAAAGGCAGCCCTGGTCCATCAAGCTATCATCAAGTGAGGCCCTGTGAGGCAGTTAGACTTAACAGTTTAACGGAGCTTGGAAAGATGGTTTGATGACCTCAAAATCAAGGTATTACTAAATATGTTGGTTCCATGAAATCCTGGATCTAACACTTGTCATTGTGTCAATTTAAACAGGTTAAATGCTAATTTTTCTCTTATAATTTTGCAATAGTTCATCCTGGGCGTCAACAAGGATACTTTGGGCCAGAGGTATTCCAGTGGAGTGGACCAGCTGTTCAGGCCAGTGTCCAGTGGGGAACAGGACTTCGACACTCAGGAGGATGAATTTCCCTTGAAAAAACCCATTCCAAAGATGTTAGCTCCCATTCAGGTAAATAGTTTTACAATGGAATTTTTATCATGAATATACATGTATGCACCTAAATTTAACATTTGGGGTGATTTCACCCTTGACTAAAATAAAAAAAGACAGATGGTACTATGAAGCCATTTAACCTCCGGCTGGTGATGTGCGGTGGCATTATATCTTCACTGCTGGAAAACCTTTTTGGTGGTCTGAGAGGTCCTTTGTGTCTTTCCTTTATTTCACGAAAAATAGCACATGCTCTGGATTTCAATTTCATGTAATAACTATAATAAAAATGCAATCGAGCTAGAACTTTCACATATTGTGTACATATATTTTCTCTTGTCATTACATTAAAACAATTATTTCTAGGACATTTTATCTTTTTCGATTTCAACTGCACCACAATAATGCCAAAATGCTGCCTCATCGTACCGTCTCCTTTATGGCAAATTTGATCAGTGGATATCAATTTCAGAAACACCTGGCAAGGCAGTGTGGAATATATTCCACTGAGAATAAATCAAATTGATTGGCTCATTATAAAAGTAGCAAATGCTGATTGGTCGGTTTTGAATTTTAAACCAAAGATTGGTAATGTTTCTAAGAGGTCAATTATATCTATACATGGTAGAACTGGTTAAGGATTGTTTAATAAACAATTTTCATAATCGAAACATCAGGCTTATCATAAAAGCCATTCTGGTATATCAATCACATATACACCGACAAGATTGCACCTCATGTGAAGGCTTGTGGGAAGATTTCATCTTCATACACAATCCGACTTTTCCATTCACACATCAAATTTATAGGTCAAATCAATATCAGTATTCAAATCTGAGATGTGAAGGGAAAAGTCGGATTGTGTATGAAGATGGAATATTCTTTGAGGTGTAAATGTCATGAACAAACCAGAGATGAGCCAATCAGAACATATACCCATTGCCCATGTGTTGGGGAAAGCGACATTAACTCATATTCACTCACCCGCTCACCGCGTATTGTCTCAGTAGATTTGTCATTCCTCCTATTTGGGCAGAGGGGTTGCCAGATAGAAGGACAGCTGATCAGTAACCCAATCTTCTTGCATGTTTCGAAATTCAAATGGATTCGAGGTCAATGGCCGTTGGTGTCTGTTTATAAATTCTTTTGAACAGAGCTGGTGGGCTGATTTATCAGTGCTAATTTAGAAATGTGAATGGAGAAGTCGACACCTGTATGAAAATGGGAAAATTTATGCATTTGATGCATGTGAACCATACACAATATCGCAAGCATTTAAATCAAATCAATTTTATATGATATTCACATCTGATGATAAAGTTTTATTGTGAAGATTCTCAAATTAACTTTGCATGTGAATATTTATTGAAACTGTAAATAAACAATGGTTGAATAGATGGTTGTGATGAGTGCTGAATTGAAAATCATGTCATATTGGGTTATTCATTGAGAAAATTTGTCTCTGCTTTTTCCAAACTTCATGTTGTACTGAGAATTGGCAGCACTACGAACGGACAACTTGGTGGCCATAATGCATCTATGGCAGATATTAGTGATGGACAATTTTCTTATTGGATGTTTTGCAGAAATATGTAAAGATCGCCCTCAAGTACTAAATTCGTTGTGAGAAGAATATTTTCGACTTTGCAGGCATCCGGTGAAGCACAGTACATAAATGACATCCCTGAACAGCTAGGAGAACTTCATGCAGCCTTTGTGCTTAGCACTATGGGGAATGCTAACATTGACACGTTTGATGCCTCTGCAGCTCTGGTAAGTACCAACCATGGACACGGGATAGCAATAATGATAATGGCTGCAGTATTTGATGAGATAATGAAAATAGTGAACAAGGTACCAGTACATGTTGGAAGGTGATTAAATTTAATAAGTGTGGTGAAACAGTTAGACATTCAGTGGATTTGATAGGCTGACCTGATAATTTGAGTGAACCAGTTGGTGAAACAATCAGTTGATATGATAAGCAAGGTGAAACAGTTAGTGAGAAAGTCAGTTGACCTGATGAGATGGGTGAACCAGTTAGTGAGACAGTCCGGTGATATGATAAGGGCTGTTCCATTTAAAAAGGTATGGGAGGGGAGGAAGGCACTCAATACATTATTCTATGGGTCATGGGAGGAAATTCCCTTCAATCCATGTTACAACATTGGGAAGGCCAATAAAATTTCTATGGGTGGTGGGGTATCATTCAAAGCTGCCGTCCGCCCCTCCCATACCTTTTTTAAATGGAACAGCCCTAAGCTGGGTGAACCAGTTGGTGAGACAGTCAGTTGACCTGATAAGCTAGGTGAACCAGTTAGTGAGATAGTCTATTGACCTGATAAGCTGGGTGAACCAGTTAGTGAGACAGTCTATTGACCTGATAAGCTGGGTGAACCAGTCAGTGAGACAGTCTAGTGACCTGATAAGCTGGGTGAACCAGTCAGTGAGATAGTCTATTGACCTGATAAGCTGGGTGAACCAGTTAGTGAGACAGTCGTTGACCCGATAAGCTGGGTGAACCAGTTAGGGAGATAGACTATTGACCTGATAAGATGGGTGTACCAGTTAGTGAGACAGTCTATTGACCTGATAAGCTGAGTGAACCAGTTAGTGAGACAGTCTATTGACCTGATAAGCTGGGTGAACCAGTTAGTGAGATAGTCTATTGATAAGCTTAGTGAGTGAACCAGTGTGAGTGAGAGTAGATCTATTGACCTGATAAGCTGGGTGAACCAGTTAGTGAGACAGTCTATTGACCTGATAAGCTGGGTGAACCTGTTAGTGAGACGGTGTCTTGACCTGATAAGCTGGGTGAACCAGTCAGTGAGACCATCTATTGACCTGATAAGCTGGGTGAACCAGTTTGTGAGACCATCTATTGACCTGATAAGCTGGGTGAACCAGTTAGTGAGATAGTCTACTGACAAATTACAACACATATAAGGGAAGTGGGAAGAGGTGCCGACATACTGACTGCGTCATATGACTTCACAGAATAGTCTTCTGGTAAACCTAAAAAGTCTATTGACCTGATAAGCTAGGTGAACCAGTTAGTGAGACAGTCGTTGACCCGATAATCTGGGTGAACTAGTTACGGAGATGGTCTATCGACCTGATAAGCTTGGTGAACCAGTTAGTGAGACAGTCGCTGACCCGATAAGCTGCGTGAACCAGTTAGGGAGATGGTCTATTGACCTGATAAGCTTGGTGAACCAGTTAGTGAGACAGTCGTTGACCCGATAAGCTGAGTGAACCAGTTAGGGAGATAGACTATTGACCTGATAAGCTGGGTGTACCAGTTAGTGGGACAGTCCATTGACCTAATAAGCTGGATGAACCAGTTAGTGAGACAGTCCATTGACCTGATAAGCTGGGTGAACCTGTTAGTGAGACAGTGTATTGATAAGCTGGGTGAACCAGTTAGTGGGACAGTCTACTGACCTGATAAGCTGTGGGTGTACCAGTTAGTGGACAGTCTATTTAATCTAATAAGCTGGATGAACCAGATAGTGAGACAGTCCATTGACCTGATAAGCCGGGTGAACCTGTTGGGGAGATGGTCTATTGACCCCGATAAGCCGGGTGGAACTAGTTAGAGGCTTTTGCCCATTAACTGATGTTAAGTAACCTGTTACTAGGTAGAGACAGTGTATTGACCTGATAAGCTGGGTGAGCCAGTCAGTGAGACAGTGTATTGACCTAATAAGCTGGGTGAACCAGTTTGTGAGACCATCTATTGACCTGATAAGCTGGGTGAACCAGTTAGTGAGACAGTCTATTGAACTGATAAGCTGGGTGAACTTGTTAGGGAGAAAGTCTTTTGACCTGATAAGCTGGGTGTACCAGTTAGTGAGACAGTCTATTGACCTGATAAGCTGGGTGAACCAGTTAGTGGGACAGTCTACTGACCTGATGAGCTGTGTGAACCAGTTTGTGAAACAGTCCATTGACCTGATGAGCTGGGTGAATCAGTTAGTGAGACAGTGAATTGACCTGATAAACTGGGTGAACCAGTTAGTGAGACAGTCGGTGACCTGATAAGCTGGGTGAACCAGTTAGTGGGACAGTCTACTGACCCGATAAGCTGTGTGAACCAGTTAGTGAGACAGTCTATTGACCTGATAAGCTGGGTGAACCAGTTAGTGAGACCATCTATTGACCTGATAAGCGGGTGAGCCAGTTAGTGAGACAGTCGTTGACCCGATAAGCTGGGTGAACTAGTTAGTGAGACAGTCTATTGACCTGATAAGCTGGGTGAACCAGTTAATGAGATAGTCGTTGACCCGATAAGCTGGGTGAACCAGTTAGGGAGATGGTCTATTGACCTGATAAGCTTGGTGAACCAGTTAGTGAGACAGTCGTTAGCCCGATGAGCTGGGAGAACCAGTTAGGGAGACAGTCTATTGACCTGATAAGCTGAGTGAACCATTTAGTGGGACAGTCTACTGACCTGATAAGCTGTGTGAACCAGTTAGTGAGACAGTCCATTGACCTGATAAGCTGGGTGAATCAGTTAGTGAGACAGTGTATTGACCTGATAAGCTGGGTGAACCAGTTAGTGAGACAGTCCATTGACCTGATAAGCTGGGTGAGCCAGTTAGTGAGACAGTCCATTGACCTGATAAGCTGGGTGAACCAGTTAGTGAGACAGTCCATTGACCTGATAAGCTGGGTGAGCCAGTTAGTGGGACAGTCTATTGACCTGATAAGCTGGGTGAACCAGTTAGGGAGATGGTCTATTGACCTGATAAGCTGGGTGAACCAGTTAGTGAGACAGTCGTTGACCCGATAAGCTGGGTGAACTAGTTACGGAGATGGTCTATCGACCTGATAAGCTTGGTGAACCAGTTAGTGAGACAGTCGTTGACCCGATAAGCTGCGTGAACCAGTTAGGGAGATGGTCTATTGACCTGATAAGCTTGGTGAACCAGTTAGTGAGACAGTCGTTGACCCGATAAGCTGGGTGAACCAGTTAGGGAGATAGACTATTGACCTGATAAGCTGGGTGTACCAGTTAGTGGGACAGTCTATTGACCTAATAAGCTGGATGAACCAGTTAGTGAGACAGTCCATTGACCTGATAAGCTGGGTGAACCTGTTAGTGAGACAGTGTATTGACCTGATAAGCTGGGTGAACCTGTTAGTGAGACAGTGTATTGACCTAATAAGCTGGGTGAACCAGTTTGTGAGACCATCTATTGACCTGATAAGCTGGGTGAACCAGTTAGTGAGACAGTCTATTGAACTGATAAGCTGGGTGAACTTGTTAGGGAGAAAGTCTTTTGACCTGATAAGCTGGGTGTACCAGTTAGTGAGACAGTCTATTGACCTGATAAGCTGGGTGAACCAGTTAGTGGGACAGTCTACTGACCTGATGAGCTGTGTGAACCAGTTTGTGAAACAGTCCATTGACCTGATGAGCTGGGTGAATCAGTTAGTGAGACAGTGAATTGACCTGATAAACTGGGTGAACCAGTTAGTGAGACAGTCGGTGACCTGATAAGCTGGGTGAACCAGTTAGTGGGACAGTCTACTGACCCGATAAGCTGTGTGAACCAGTTAGTGAGACAGTCTATTGACCTGATAAGCTGGGTGAACCAGTTAGTGAGACCATCTATTGACCTGATAAGCTGTGTGAGCCAGTTAGTGAGACAGTCGTTGACCCGATAAGCTGGGTGAACCAGTTAGTGAGACAGTCTATTGACCTGATAAGCTGGGTGAACCAGTTAATGAGATAGTCGCTGACCCGATAAGCTGGCTGAACCAGTTAGGGAGACAGTCTATTGACCTGATAAGCTGGGTGAACCTGTTGGGGAGATGGTCTATTGACCTGATAAGCTGGGTGAACCTGTTAGGGAGATGGTCTATTGACCTGATAAGCTTGGTGAACCAGTTAGTGAGACAGTCGTTAACCCGATAAGCTGGGTGAACCAGTTAGGGAGATGGTCTATTGACCTGATAAGCTTGGTGAACCAGTTAGTGAGACAGTCGTTGACCTGATAAGCTGGGTTAACCAGTTAGTGAGACAGTCTATTGAACTGATAAGCTGGGTGAACCTGTTAGTGAGACCATGTACTGACCAGATAAACTGGGTGAACCAGTTAGAGAGACCGTCTATTGAACTGATAAGGTGGGTGAACCAGTTAGGGAGACAGTCTGTTGACTTGATAAGCTGGGTGAACCAGTTAGTGAGACAGTCTTTTGGACTGATAAGCTGGGTGAACCTGTTAGGGAGACAGTCTGTTGACCTGATAAGCTGGATGAGCCAGTTAGTGATACAGTCTGTTGAACTGATAAGCTGGGTGAACCTGTTAGGGAGACAGTCTGTTGACCTGATAAGCTTGGTGAACCAGTTAGTGAGACAGTCGTTGATCCGATAAGCTGGGTGAACCAGTTAGTGAGACAGTCCATTGACCTGATAAGCTGGGTGAACCAGTTAGTGAGACAGTCGTTGACCCGATAAGCTGGGTGAACTAGTTACGGAGATGGTCTATCGACCTGATAAGCTTGGTGAACCAGTTAGTGAGACAGTCGTTGACCCGATAAGCTGCGTGAACCAGTTAGAGAGATGGTCTATTGACCTGATAAGCTTGGTAAGCCAGTTAGTGAGACAGTCGTTGACCCGATAAGCTGGGTGAACCAGTTAGGGAGATGGACTATTGACCTGATAAGCTGGGTGTACCAGTTAGTGGGACAGTCTATTGACCTAATAAGCTGGATGAGCCAGTTAGTGAGACAGTCCATTGACCTGATAAGCTGGGTGAACCTGTTAGTGAGACAGTGTATTGACCTGATAAGCTGGGTGAACCAGTTAGTGGGACAGTCTACTGACCTGATAAGCTGGGTGTACCAGTTAGTGGGACAGTCTATTGACCTAATAAGCTGCATGAACCAGTTAGTGAGACAGTCCATTGACCTGATAAGCTGGGTGAACCAGTTAGTGAGACAGTCTATTGACCTGATAAGCTGGGTGAACCAGTTAGTGGGACAGTCTACTGACCTGATGAGCTGTGTGAACCAGTTTGTGAAACAGTCTATTGACCTGATGAGCTGGGTGAATCAGTTAGTGAGACAGTGAATTGACCTGATAAACTGGGTGAACCAGTTAGTGAGACAGTCGGTGACCCGATAAGCTGTGTGAACCAGTTAGTGAGACAGTCTATTGACCTGATAAGCTGGGTGAACCAGTTAGTGAGACCATCTATTGACCTGATAAGCTGTGTGAGCCAGTTAGTGAGACAGTCGTTGACCCGATAAGCTGGGTGAACCAGTTAGTGAGACAGTCTATTGACCTGATAAGCTGGGTGAACCAGTTAATGAGATAGTCACTGACCCGATAAGCTGGCTGAACCAGTTAGGGAGACAGTCTATTGACCTGATAAGCTGGGTGAACCTGTTGGGGAGATGGTCTATTGACCTGATAAGCTGGGTGAACCTGTTAGGGAGATGGTCTATTGACCTGATAAGCTTGGTGAACCAGTTAGTGAGACAGTCGTTAACCCGATAAGCTGGGTGAACCAGTTAGGGAGATGGTCTATTGACCTGATAAGCTTGGTGAACCAGTTAGTGAGACAGTCGTTGACCTGATAAGCTGGGTTAACCAGTTAGTGAGACAGTCTATTGAACTGATAAGCTGGGTGAACCTGTTAGTGAGACCATGTACTGACCAGATAAACTGGGTGAACCAGTTAGAGAGACCGTCTATTGAACTGATAAGGTGGGTGAACCAGTTAGGGAGACAGTCTGTTGACTTGATAAGCTGGGTGAACCAGTTAGTGAGACAGTCTTTTGGACTGATAAGCTGGGTGAACCTGTTAGGGAGACAGTCTGTTGACCTGATAAGCTGGATGAGCCAGTTAGTGATACAGTCTGTTGAACTGATAAGCTGGGTGAACCTGTTAGGGAGACAGTCTGTTGACCTGATAAGCTTGGTGAACCAGTTAGTGAGACAGTCGTTGATCCGATAAGCTGGGTGAACCAGTTAGTGAGACAGTCCATTGACCTGATAAGCTGGGTGAACCAGTTAGTGAGACAGTCGTTGACCCGATAAGCTGGGTGAACTAGTTACGGAGATGGTCTATCGACCTGATAAGCTTGGTGAACCAGTTAGTGAGACAGTCGTTGACCCGATAAGCTGCGTGAACCAGTTAGAGAGATGGTCTATTGAGCTGATAAGCTTGGTAAGCCAGTTAGTGAGACAGTCGTTGACCCGATAAGCTGGGTGAACCAGTTAGGGAGATGGACTATTGACCTGATAAGCTGGGTGTACCAGTTAGTGGGACAGTCTATTGACCTAATAAGCTGGATGAGCCAGTTAGTGAGACAGTCCATTGACCTGATAAGCTGGGTGAACCTGTTAGTGAGACAGTGTATTGACCTGATAAGCTGGGTGAACCAGTTAGTGGGACAGTCTACTGACCTGATAAGCTGGGTGTACCAGTTAGTGGGACAGTCTATTGACCTAATAAGCTGGATGAACCAGTTAGTGAGACAGTCCATTGACCTGATAAGCTGGGTGAACCTGTTAGTGAGACAGTGTATTGACCTGATAAGCTGGGTGAACCAGTTAGTGGGACAGTCTACTGACCTGAT
>JAVTVY010056994.1:0-31583 GCA_036873755.1 Hanleya hanleyi | reverse complement strand
TGTTTCACCATTTCAAGTCATGACTCTAATATGCTGCTCCTTAATTATAGGAAAAAGGGATCATTAACCGTTATTTAAGTAGACTTTTACGCGTCGAAATGATAAACAGAGGAAATTATTCTAGTGAAAGCGGACAGATACCGTGGCTCATGGGGGACATCCGAGTTTTTTAGTTCTGAGTTTTCTGGGTTTTTCTTATTTCGTTAGACTATTTTCTACAAACATCCTCAGAATTTCTTTAGATTTATGTCATTCAAAGTAAGGTCGTCATAATTGTCATTTATTTACAGAAAACCAAACAAAACTTTTGGAAACGTTTTTTCCCGCCGAGTACGGAGTAAACCTTTAAACCGCGATGAAAACCTTTCAACCGCGGTGTAAACGTTTATGCTGTGCAAAGGTATCCACCGCGGTTGAAACGTTTACACCGCGGTGGAAACTTTTAAACCACGATGTAAACCTTTAAACCACGTTGGAAAACTTCAACCGCGCGGAGTAAACCTTTTCATCGCGGTTAAAATGTTTCCGCCGCTATGTAAACGATTCCAAGAGTTTTGTTTGGTTTTCGGTGAAAAACAGTATAAATACAGTTATACAGTTGAATAAAATCCCCAAGAAACCAGAAAAAGTAATAAAAAATGTAAAATCAAAAATATAAAGTCGATTTCCCCATAGACAGAAGAGTTCCTGCCATTGATTTGATGTACGATCAGTTCATGGGTCATAGTTTATCTTCAAAAGATACATCCATTAAGAATGTTTTGTATGTTGAACTGAAAAAGATAATTCACTAGAGCATTGAGGCTCTTCAAGCTTTTCAAGCGGGAACAGTTTCAAAGCTCATTCCTTCTCGTTTGTCAGAAGAAATCTTTTAATTTTAGAATTTTAGATGGTTGTTATTCTGCGAGAAACATGAATCTACAATGACTTCAAGATAAGTATGCGCACTTGTAATATATTGTTTCCTTTACTATACGTGATCACGAACATGACGAAGCGTAAATTATGGAAACTTGGGCGCTGTCTTTGTCCAATCAGCTCTGCGTATCTTATAGTTATAAAGTCAAACTTGCTTGAACAAAGGACATATGACAATTTGACCGTTGTTGCGCCTATATCTCCATTCAGACTTCGGCTCTTTCGATGTGCGAACGGATTCAAATATAATTTAGCAAGGCACCGTAAGTTAAATTACTCATTTTGTAAATCCAGGATCTACTATTGGAGCCAGTAAAAACTACATTTTCAGTCGGACAAAATATTTTTTTCAAGCCAACATTTTGAACTGTTTCACCTCAATTGTTTCACCATTTCAAAACATGTTCCTGATATGTTGCTCCTCAATCATACATTGAAAAAAGCGGTAACATGTTTAACGTTTCATTTTGAGATAGGTAACATGTTTTATAATGCTACATGTTTCAACCTATTTTTTCCACAAAAACATGTCCCATGGACGTAACGATGTAACTATTTGAGGGTTGTGACATGTTTCACTCGCGTTGTCGTCTCACTATAGGCGCGGTTACACTACAACGTTTTAATCCGGGTAAAACTAGCCCGGACCAGGACCGGGTCAAATTGATCCGGACCAAAAACTACCAGTGCGTTTACACTTACACGGGCACTATCAGTCTGGCGGCCACTTCGAGTGCGCATCAAAATCATCGCATTCTCCCGTCCTATCCTATCATTTGATGACAGCGATCGCTGTTGGTGAAATTTTTCTTCACGTCTTTTTGTCAGACACTTTTAGTATTTGAAAAGACTTACAGGATCTACGGAAAATAATATAATGGTGTCACGTTGATAAAACATGTGGTTAAGATTATTGTTTCTATCCAGTGTTGTATACATTACCAGAATTAAAATATATATTATTTTGCCCGAGAGGTATGTGCCGGAAAACTGTCTCGAATTATAGGGTGTACATGCAGTTCTTGCAATAAATGCTCAGTTCCGTCGCCATGTAAGTTTCTGGTTTTTGCTACGACAAAGACCATTTTATCAGGATTATGTGTGTGAAATTGCAAGAAAATTCGTCATGGAGTGAGTGAGCGAATGTGATTTAACGTCGCTTTCAACACTATTTCAGTCATATCACGACGTTTGGTTCCGATTCCTTTTCACACCTTAAAACCACACGGGTAGGGTCCTATTCCTTTTAAGAACCGGAACCCCATGGGTGGGAACCCCACGGGTGCCCCAGTTAGTCGCCTCCTACGACAAGCTCACTGAGGGGCTGAGGCCTATCCTTACCATGACCTGGAGTGTGCACGACGACAGGTCAATCTCCGGGAGCACCACGGGGCAAAAATGGAGAATGTGAATGCTGTGCAACGGAAGTACCTCCAAAAAATTTAATGATCCATTTCACGGTGAATAACGCTTTGACGTCAAGGCGGTCTTCCACGAGTCACGTCATTAGAACGGAAACGTCATCATTTGTGGCGGTCACATTCGTGTTGTGACGTCATGGAACCTGACGAAGCCATCGCTATGATGATGACTGAAATTCTGTTAATCTAGTATGTGGAAATTCTGTGTAATACACCTTTTGTCCCGGGACATTCGCATAGTTTGCAATGATAAGAAACAAATGAGTAATTAAATCATATAATCGGAAATCACCATATTGCGTTTTGTTACAACAGTGACATGTAACCAGTTATAACCTATGCTCACGGATTTAGTCTAGGCCTTTAATCCTTGATATGCTTGAAAAATATGATTGTACATCGTTGGCATAGGTTTACAAAACGGATACTCTACCGGTAATAAATGTGTAACTTTAATATCCCCCCCACCCTCCTCGCTCCGATAAAATAGGACACAAAAGCAACGTAGTGTAACGGCGTGGAAATTCAAATTATTTAATTTGCAAATAATAAAGTTCGAATATCAATGTCAAATGTGATGTCAATTTCCCAAAAGTTTGACTGAAAAAAGTATTCGATAAGTTGACTAAGTTACATATTCACCTGACAGACTATGTGTAGTAAAGTAACCACCAATAGGGGCCTACACTCTAGTGAGAAGAGAATTCCAATTGAAAAGAGACACCTCCGCTATGAAGCTATTTCCACAGTGAGGTTGTGAAGATAACGTACTTTGTTCTGCAATTTTCATTTACTCGCTGGAAGTTGGAGGATGCGTTTGTTCTGAAACCATACATAGGCCTTTTATTCCCACCATTTCCTTCATGAGTTGTATATGTTTACTAAAAATCCAAATCACAGCTTGGATAAACTCGGATGGGACAACTTTATTTTATATTTCGGTCCATTTCTCAATTCCTAGCGACAACACAGGTGCAAACAGCGACGACTATGTCAGGTTCCATGACGTCACAACATGAATGTTAACGCCACAAAGTGATGACGATTCCGTTCTAATAACGTTACTCATGGAAGACCGCCTTGACATCAAAGCGTTGTTCACCGTGAAATGGCGCATAAAATTATTTGAAGATAATTTCGTTTCAGAACAGTTTCTTTAAATATAATCCTTATAGAAGGTCTCTGTGGTATTCATTTTGTAAACCTATGTCAACGATGTACCCTCTCCTAAATACTCAGCAATGTTAACTCTTCTATTTCACTCCAGTTTGGCCTCTTTCTGTAACTTTCTGTTCAAAATGGCACCCTAGCAACTGAGGCAGTCGCAGTGTCCTGCAGCGCCCATAGAAGCGAGTCAATTTGACCCGGGTCAAATCGCGAATTGCGTTTACAGTACAAATTATCCGGGTCAAATTTACCCGGGTCAAATTAACCCACCAATATTTGCCGGGTCAAAATTATCCGGATAAAACTTATCCGGATAAATTTGACCCTCTAATTTCTGTAGTGTAAACAGGCGAGACCCGGTCCTGGTCCGGACCAGGTCCGGATAAAGCTGTAGTGTAACCGCGCCTATAGTGGTCCCTCTCTACCCCAAATACCTTCTTTCACACCCCAAAATGACCACTTTCGCTACTACTCGTCCTGATGACGTCACCAATGAGGTCACAGATGACGCGAACATCCCTCAAATCGGGATGTACACCCCGAGAACTACAAAATGACACCTCCCACAACGCATTCGGACCAAGGATGGCCCCTCGCTTCACCAAATACCTTCCTTCACTGCCCCAAAATGCCCACTTTCGCTACTACTCGTACTCATGACGTCACAGATGAAGTGAACATACCTCAAATCGGGATGTATACCCCGAGAACTACAAAATGACACCCACACGACGCATTCGGACCAAGGATGGTCCCTCCGTACACCAAATACCTTCCTTCACTGCACCAAAATGACCACTTTCGCTACTACTCGTATTGACGTCACCGATGACGTCACAGATGATATGGACAGCCCTCAAATCGGGGTCTACACCCCGAGAGCTACAACATGACACCTCCCAGGACGCATTCGGACCAATAGTGGTCCATCTCTACCCCAAACACACCTCCACGCACCCCCAAAATGGCCACTTTACTTACTACACTCAACTGCGCATGCGCAGATTGACGCGACTTGCACTAAAACACGCCATTCTGACTCTACCCCACACAAGCTTCACTTTGACACCTACCACGACCCATTTGGAGACATAGTGGTCCATCTCCACCCCAAACACACACCCACATACCCCCAAAATGCCTGCTTTCTATACTACGGCCAGACTGCGCATGCGCAGAATATTGAACACGGACGATACATTAGTCCAGTCGGGTGCTCCTCCACGAGAGCTTCAAAATAAGACTTCATGCGACACCATAGGACCAATAGGGCTTCACCAAGACCCCAAAACGTCCACCCAGTATGGACCTATCCCCCCATAGCCAGTATGGGGCTATATTGGCCTATATACAGATCTACCCGGTACTTTTCGAAAAATTCACCGCTTAGCTCCAGGACCCCTCCCATCGTGTTTTTCTTGGCAAGACGAGAAAAACAAAACCAAACAACCCATAGTAAAGCCCGCAAAAAAAATTCCCAGGTTGGACCTATCCCATCCCATAGCCAGTATGGGGCTATATACTGACCTACCCGGTACTTTTCGAACAATTTCACCGTTTAGCTCCGTCTTGGCGAGACGAGAAAAACAAGGCCAAACAACCCATAGTAAAGCCCACAAAAAAATTCCCAGGTTGGACCTATACCCCCATAGCCAGTATGGGGATGTACCCATACAGGCATTTTCCCGTATATTGTATAATACAGGCCCCTGGTGTAAAGTCCGTATTCCGCTTTTTTCCGCAGAAAATTTATATACACCCAACCTACCTCTCTCACCCCGATACGCCCGGGGACCGATATTAGCCCTTTGGAATAGAGTCGATAGGAGTATATTCTAGGGTAAAGTCCGTGTTTCGTATTTTATATCTGGAGAAATTTTACATGCACCCACCCTGCCTCTAGAGGGCAGCACCATCGATGCCAAAGGCGAATCTCCTTTTTGTTTGTTTATTTTTTGCGGAGATATACTGGACAATAAACGCTCGACTCTCGGGTCGCAGGGATGCTAGACTCGTCCTAATAACATCGTCCAACACCTATAGATTATGTTTATTACTATAAGTCTTCCTTCCCATGGTTTCAGGTATTTTTTTCGACCCTCCCCGCTCCAAGGTCACACCCGATCGCGTCAGGGAGCTCTCTTGTGTTGGAGGTAGTTTTTGGTCTCTTGAGAAACAACGCCACCTGTCGGAACTCCCCGTCATCTCCCCAAGAGTTATCTCCCCCGGCAAAATAGGGGTTTAAATCCTCTTTGTATACTACTTACATGGTTGAATATTTGATATTCTGTATAATTGGCAGGTTTTGTTATGTGCTAGAACGCAGGCATAGGTTCAACAGTTTCCTACATGTTTGATTGGCATTATCTCTTCATATACGGGCGTACTTATGATCACATTTAATTGATACTTTTTTTATTGACAGAAATATGGACCAAGAATATTTCTCTATCAGTATCCTTTATCAAACCTTATGTTATAGATTTGATAGCATTATCTACAGTTGATCCACGTTTCAGTTACTCTCGAGTCTTCTTCCCAACACAAATCATGTAAAATTCCATTATAAATTATACATTTCTCCCTACGTTTGGAAGCTTTCAAACCGTCTATATTTCTTACGACAATAATTAGGGGATCGAGTGATCTTCAAAAGTCGAAGTCGTAGCGAAAGTCGAAGTCGTAGTGAAAGTCGAAGTCGTAGCGAAAGTCGAAGTCGTAGTGAAAGTCGAAGTCGTATCGAAAGTCGAAGTCGATTCAGCGATTCGACGATGCGAAGTGACGAAATCGACTTCGTCACTTCGCATCGTCGATTCGGCGATTCGACTTCGACTTTGACTACGACTTCGAATTTTAGAAAGTCGATATGACGAAGCGACGAATGGCCGTATCCGGCTTCCATAGTAATCAAAGACAGGAATTATCCATTCCGACGATTCTAAAGCTAGATAGTAATTTCCGGACAAGTAGCAAGATCAAAGAAATCTCCTGCATGACATCCTTTAGCGGAAAAGGGGATCCATGAATCTGTCATGTCCGTCGACTATATCGGTATTACTAAATATCAAAAGACGAATATATACTCTCAAGCCCATTGCCGTAACGAGTAACGTCAAATCAGTCAACCACTCAAAAAAACTTGATTATCTCAAATAAATATATAGAGCATGAGAGATAGAATACCCAGCGAAGGCTTCAAAAGCGTGATTCCATAATCAGTATTAGGCCGCTCCGTTAGATTTTTCATGACATAACACCCGCTAATACCGAATATCAAAGACTTACAACTTGAATGATGCGTGCGAATTGTTAACATTTTCTCCCACACCTATACTGACGTGCGTTCTAACATGTACATCGTCATATGAAGGAAGTTTTGCGAAAACACGCATGAATTTGTTAAAGCCCCAGTCACACTTTCAAGAACTGAGTATAGGCGAATCACCGTGAACTGGAAAATCGTGTTCATACTTGGCAATTCGTACTGGCATCTTGCGGGGTTCGTCGCAGATCGTGACTGTTCTCGCCTATTCTCGGAGGGAGTACGAACAAAACATTCGCCGGCCAAGTACGATTAAATGGTATACGTATGACATTCTTGGCACCATCCTACTGCGTTCTCGCATGCATTCTCCTACTATCGTGTATATTCGTGTGTAGTCGTAGTAGTTCTTTCGGTCACAAATCAGCAAGAATGCCGTGCGCATTGTACGATGATTTTTGGACGCATTCTACGCTTCTTGTACGATCATACTACGATACTGAGAAGAATTCAACACGATGTGTGGCGACAGTACTACGAATATCCACGACAGTACTTCGAATAACCGCGACAGTACTACGAATACCCACGCTGGCGCTACGTTTCATGAAGAATAGGCTACGCTTCCTCGCGAATCTCGTACGATTTCATAGGATTGCTCCACGATCTCTCGCGAATACCATCGTATGTTGTACATTTCATAGAAGATGGATCATATATATAGGTTCGCGTGGCCTCCTGGGGTGTCGTGTCACAGCGTAACAGGTTCGTACTGCATTCGTACTCACATCGTACTGCATACGTGCTTATTCGTAGCAGATTATCGAGCATTCGTAGTGGGTTCATGGGCTGCCGTGTTGATTATTAGGGCGTTCTTCATTTAATCGTACTGCATGTGTACTCATTCTTGATGATTCTTGTTAAATGCTTATGGCTGTCGTACAAGGAACCTACGGCATGCGTAAGGGATTCGTAGAACAGTTTCAAAGAGGCCCTCTACAGGCGAATTGACACGAATCGACAAGATTAAAATATTCGTGATCATTTGCCGGCATTCTCCACCCAATTCTTGACAGTATGACTGGGGCTTAACCCTATCTGGCCTGGGCGATTTGGGGTGTATCGCAGTCTGGCGGTAGTGGTGGTTCAAGCTCTATCAAAAAATATCAAAAAAGATGGCGGCCATGATGATGTCACAGTGACGTCATGTCGGTAGTCATTTTTCGACTTTTTATGGCTGATTTTTTATTTATTTTTATTCCGATTTTCCTCTCAAAAACAACCAAATGAAACAGAGAATAATTAGTTTTGCCTAAATAAAATACTTTCTAGTACAGCAAAATATGAAGAAACAGACAGAAAAAGCTGAAAAGACGATTTTCTGAGAGGCCATTTTGAATTTACCCATGCTCCTCTGTTCGGAGGATATGCAAATAGGCCGAAAACGACCTCAATATGATAACCTTTAATGTCACGAAGTTCAGCTCCCTCGGTTTTATCGTTTCGCAGCAGCAGAGAAAACTTCACTAGGGGGGCACACCTCCCCCCCCCCAAACAAAGGCCAGGTAGAGTTGAGGACGAACAGCCGAGCAGATTACGGATCTGACGTTTGTATTGATTTCTCTGCTTGACGTCCGGAAACATTAATTTTACCGATCAATAATTATTTGTTCAGCCTTAAATCACACCTGTCAGTTTATGTCAACTGCTTTTTTAATCATAAGCAATATTAAGCGCACATGTGCATCTATTGTGATTATGTCCAACGTACTTGTTCAGGTAAAAGCCAATAAATTACCGGCAAACATAGAAGGGCGCGACTACGATGATTCCCGTGTTCGTAAATATGAGACATTATACCTCATCACTGAATTATTGGGAGATGAGAATTATTGAATATATACGAGGGATCCATATCAAAGTCAAAGCGGGCTATACTGGTTTTTGAGGATTTCTATTGTCGTTATGACGTGTAATCATGCATAAGATATCTCGTGGTTCAGTAGGCAGCCCACGTTCATCAGAAATTTTAGAGTCAATATCGAAATAGCATTTCATACAGGACACTGTTAGTAATCTGTAGACGCAGTAAATAAACATATAATTATAAGCCAACTGGTCTACTGATAGAGAGAACAACATGAAACATTTCCCACATCACTGACCTGCTCTGTCCACGTTTCATTTATTTAGTAGCTTCAGTTTGCATTCAATGTTGCGGTGGGGGGTATTTGCTGGCTTCTTTGGATTTACATCGGCTTAAGATCTGAGAAGTTTTGAGACGCTTGATGAATAATACACCAAGAAAAAGCACGGACAAGCCATTGTCAGTTTGAAGAGCAATAAATGGTTCTCCTTAAAATCACCTCTAAAGTTTCGAAATGTTTGCAGAATCAGAACTCGAGATACAGAACGGATAATTTTATACTCAGTTTCGTGACGCTGTGACCTTTACCTTTGAATTATTGACCTCAGTATCAAGAGCATGAGAGTTATTTTCCCAATATATCTTCAGTAAATATTGTCAGTGTTTTCTTAAGTTATTAAAAGAATTCCTGACTAACGCATACACGGACAGACAGCAATTCTGTACTCCCGACGGGGGTCCGGCGGTAAGTAACAATGCAGTGGAATTCCGATACTGTTTCTTGTCACCGTTTATAGTCTGTTGTCACGTCAAATTTACGATAACAGAAAAACGTAACAGAAAAGGTTTGTGAAGTCAAGGATTAACAATCAAATATTTATTTAGAATACTAAGATCATATACAAATTAAGTAAGGTCAATGGAACAAATAAATGTGAAATATAGTCTTACTGTTCAATGCTATACCGGTGTATACTTAACAGTCCGTGTTGACGTGCACAAATCTCTTCACAGTCCGTGCCGACGTGCACAAATCACTTTTCTGTATTTTGGTAGTACAACACTGCTCAGTTGTTTAGAGTCCCAGTAAATGTCCAATTTCCGACAGTTCGATCACGTAGATTACACAGCAGCCAAACGTCAATTCACAGGAGTATACAATCCAGCAGTCCGCAGCAAAGGTAACACAGTATAACGCACCCACATAAAGCCAGTTTGTATTCCCTCTCGAATAACTGAGTGTTACGCTATTTATACTTTATGCGGCATTCCAGTACATTCTACCAAATCAAGAAGCCTCTCGAATATGCATTACTTCATCATCTGGCCTAGATACAATTTATAATAATCTTCTAGAAAGATCGAAGTGATTAACCAACGTAAACAAGCTTGCGTCATATATTCTAGAAGCATCCTGTCTAATAATAGACTACAATACCATGACACTCCCCCTCTTAAAAAAAAGAAAGTTTCAAACTTGGAACTTTCTTGACAATTCAAAACATTATTTAAAAAAAAAATCGATATTACAACAGCAAAAATGTTGACAAACATATGTACATTATATGCGAGACAAACAATCAGCAATCAAATTGTCCTTGCCCTTAATATGTCTGATTTCAATATTGTATTCTTGTAACACCAAACTCCATCTCAACAATCTTTGATTTTTGTTTTCATCTTACTTATGAAAACAAGTGGATTGTGATCACTGAATACAGTAATTGGCAACGATGAAGAAGTAACATAAACATCAAAATGTTGTAAAGCCAATATCATTGCCAAACATTCTTTCTCAATTGTAGAATAATTTAGAAGATGTTTGTCAAATTTACGTGAAAAATAACATATTGGGTGATCTACACCATCTATACCTTCTTTTAACAAAACGGCACCAGCAGCAACATCACTAGCATCCACAGCCAGTTTAAAAGGTGAATCAAAATCTGGTGCTGAAAGAACTGGCGCGCTCTTGAGTATGGCTTATAGGTATTCAAAAGCTGATTCACATTCATCGGTCCAAACAAAAGTTACCCTCTTTCTTAAGAGTTGAGTTAAAGGTTCAGTAATATCTGAAAAATTTGGACAAAATTTTCTGTAGTAACCAGCCATACCCAAGAAACGCATCAGTTGTCTCTTACATGTTGGTCTTGGAAATAGCGAGATAGCACTAACCTTAGCATCTACAGGCTTTACTTGACCCTGACATACAACATGACCCAAGAATGTCACGCGTGCATGTCCAAATTCACTTTTTCCAAGGTTGAGTGTCAGCTTGGCGTCACTTAGTCGATTGAACAGTGCGCGGATTCTCTGTAGATGATCTTCCCATGTATCGCTGTAGACAATGACGTGATCAATGTAAGTCTCACATCCTTCCAAACCAGAAGTAACACGGTTGATGAGACGCTGGAACGTGGCTGGAGAATTTTTCATTCCAAATGGCATGACTTTGTACTGGAACAGACCCTCCGAAGTGACGAATGCTGATATCTCCTTCGCACGATCTGTCAGTGGAACTTGCCAAAATTCTTTCAGAAGATCAAACTTTGACACAAACTTGGCACTTCCCACTTTATCAATGCAATCGGCAATGCGGGAAATAGGGAATGTGTCTGTTTTGGTCAATGTGTTCACCTTTCTGTAGTCAGTACACATCCTGTAACTGCCATCTGGCTTTAGAACGAGGATACAAGGTGAACTCCAGTTACTATTACTTGGTTTAATAAAGTCATTGTCCAATAAATACTGAATCTCTTTTTTCAGGTAGTTTTGTTTAATGGGATTCAAACGATATGGGTGCTGCTTCACTGGATTAGAATCTCCGAGATAGACGTCATGTGAAATTTTATCAGTCCGAGTAGGAATGTCGGGAAACAAATGTTCATATTGACCGAGCAGAGATCGAAGTTCTTCCTGACGCGCTGGTTCAAGATGACAACTTGGAATCCAAATTAAGTAGAATGTCAGAGTTCTGCAATTTCGCCGCTGTCATGGGCTCTTCACAAGTTTCATTATTATCAGGGTCAGAACTAACTACACTTACAGGGTGTACAGTACTGTTAGTGCTATCTCTGTCTATGTATAACTTTATCATATTTACATGACATAACTGTTTGTGTTTGCGCCTGTCATAATTAAGACCACCTTAATGTCTTTTCAAAGACATAAGGACCATAATATCTAGCCTTAAGTGGATTACCAGGAATAGGCAGAAAAGCCAGTACCTTCTCACCAGGTTTGAAACTTCGTTTAAGGGCATGTTTATCATAGGTTACTTTCATACATTTTTGTGCTGACTTTAAATTTGACATGGCCAAATCACGTGCTTTAGTCAACCTGGTGCGAAAGTCTGACACATATTGTAAGAGACTACATGAGTCAAGATCACTGTCTAGAAACTTTTCCTTCAGCAGTTTAAGTGGTCCTCTAACTGTATGACCAGAGACTAATTCAAATGGACTGAAGCCTAAAGACTCTTGAACAGACTCTCAAACAGCAAACAATAACAAATGTATGCCTTCATCCCAGTCTTTCTCAGTGTCAACACAATTAGTCCTAATCATGTTCTTTAATGTCTGGTGAAATCTTTCTAATGCGCCTTGGCTTTCTGGGTGGTATGCAGATGATTTGTACTGCTTTATTCCCAATTCATGCATGAATTGTTGAAAGATTCCTGACATGAAACAGTTTATAACTGAGTCGAATAACTGAGTGTTACGCTATTTATACTTTATGCGGCATTCCAGTACATTCTACCAAATCAAGAAGCCTCTCGAATATGCATTACATCATCATCTGGCCTAGATACAAAAGTTTCTTCTAGAAAGATCGAAGTGATTATCCCACGTAAATAAGCTTGCGTCATATATTCTAGAAGCATCCTGTCTAATAATAGACTACAATACCATGACACTGTAAAAAAAAACGGCTAGAAAAATTGTTTCCTTTAAATTCCGTCTAACAATGGATGGTCTACTGAACTTCAGTTCACGCATTGTTACACATTGTAACAGTTGTCTACATATGTAGACAACTCAGTCGGGAAAAGCTTGTGTTTATCCAAACAGGCCATCTAGATGAAAATGACGGCATTTAACACAAAAGACTATTCTGTAAGGCCCGATGTCGACCCAGCATTAACTTCCCACAAATGTCAACAGATATCAAAGACCAAAAGGTCTGTACAGGGGGCGGGCCTCGGGGACGAAACGTCCACCAGCAGAATCTCGCCATATACAGATAAAAATTACAACACATATAAGGGAAGTGGGAAGAGGTGCCGACATACTGACAGAGCCAGTTGAAAAATCTAATGATTCGTGATATGTGTTGTATGTCAGGTACGCTTTTATTGTACCTGTTCATGTGACAACTTGGGTGACATGACCACACGGCCCCTAGCACCGGCATAAGCGGTGTTAGATACAAATCTAGAGCTATGATGGAAATGCTCGGACAACTTGTATATTGGTAATTGGTGAGCTGTTTCGCTGTGACAACTCGTACACTGGGTATTGATGAGCTGTATCGTCGTCAGATGAAAATGACGGCATTTAAGGTGGTTCATACCTCAAAACTTTATCCGGCGACCAACCCTAATATTTTTGTTGTGGGAAGCTGGGGTGTTGACCAGTAGTAAAACGTAGAAAAAATTGATGGTCTTCGATCTAGATTTTTTTGTACGTAGCCGCGAATATCACCATGTAAACCATTTTTTGCCGAAATCATGAAAAATCAGTTTTCTGCGCAACAAGGCAAAGAAGTAAAAGTATACGGATATATATCCACAAGTACTGTTTATTTATATAGAGAAACTTCCACGAATCTTAGAAACACTGATAATTTGAACATAAATGCAATAATTGTATATGAATTAGGCATTTCATCGAACTGAATGACGTTGGAAATAACATTTTCAGACTTACGAAACCCTCTTCCAAATCGAAAATCATCCGGTGACCTATGCTGATATTTTAAACACAGCTTACCCACCATGTGATCTTTTATTAATCAAATAAAAAGTGGGGTTCTTCGATCTACATTTTTATATAAAATGCTTTGAGTGACCCTATCCCCATAGGTTTCTCATATTTGCGACGGAATTACCTCCCCTGGTAACGTCTCTTATCAGAAAAGGCAATATACGACGTCGGAAGAGTTATTACAGGGGAAATAAACCTGTGTAATGACGTCGACGACGTCGTTTGAGGTATGAACCACCTTAACACAAAAGACTATTCTGTAAGGCCCGATGTCGACCCAGCATCAACTTCCCACAAATGCCAACATATATCAGAGACCAAAAGGTCTGTACAGGGGGCGGGCCTCGGAGACGAAACGCCCGCCAGCAGAATCTCGCCATATACAGCTAAAAATTACAACACATATAAGAAAAGTGGGAAGAGGTGCCGACATACTGACAGAGCCACATGACTTCACAGTATAGTCTTCCGGTTAACCTATTCTAAAGCACATACCAAGAATCTAATGATTCGTGATATGTGTTGTATCTTAGGTACCCGGTACGCTTTTGACATTCTACTCATTTATCTAATTTTATAGATTGAATTGTTGGAGGGATTACCCCATGTTATAACAATAAAAGCAACAAGATGAAAGTTCCATACATTCACCTATATTTATTGTAGACGAATAACAAATTCAACGTGCCGTTTTGTGACTAGCGCCATTTGGGATATCAGTGCAAATCAGAGTAATTTTCGACTTTGAGACCCGTTTATTCGTCACCATCATGTCCAATAACATTCAGACAGTTGTTTTCCCCATCCAAAGCCGTTTGGTCGATAGCTTCCATTTTTTTACACAGCAAATTTTGATGAGAATCGTAGAGAGACCCTGATCCAAAGATGATATAGTTTCGGAATGATCGTTTCAATGGTTTCAGATACCAAGATTTTTGAAGACCTTTGCATCAATCCAAGACGGTCACTAAATGCTTCGACCAATCAAAAAAATAGAACCCCAAAGCTAGACTTGCACAACATGTACATGTACCTTCCCGTGAAATAAATGGTAAAATCGATCACTGATTGCTATATTATACATCATGCACTATAAGTGTGAGAAATTCGCATCATTTGGGCTCGGTTCATACTTCATCGTCGTTTCGAATAACATATTAATATAGCCATTTTCACCAGTAAATATGTTACTTGAAAATCAGACTATTCTGATTTGGTCTGAATTGACGGACCCAATCGCCTTGGGCAAATTGTAGATGCGTCGGACCAAGGATCCTGTATACGAAGTTTCGAGTCAGTTAGTTCAGCGGTTTCAGAGAAGGAAAGAAATCTCACTGTTCAAGAGAATGAGTCTTTGCAAAATTTGAAAAGTTTTTCACAAAATTACAGATAGCGGCCTAACCACGCGACGAAGAACCTTATTATTTACATATTCTGGTTCACCATACCTTAATACATATATCAGCATTCCTTTAATGTCCAAATTCTTTACTTTAAAAAATTACAACTACAACGCCAGAAAGGAATGGTCCCCGCGGCTATTTTGAATGGACGGAACAACTTGCCTGGGGCAAACGGACGACGATTTGGACCAGGGATCATGTATACCAATTGTCGAGTCAATCGGTTCGGCAGTTTCTTCAGACAGGATTTTTTAGCAAACTAGTCAGAAAAATGGTGTTAATTAACACTAAAAATTGGTGTTGACTTCAACACCAAAAAACAGTGTTGAGTTAGAGCCTACACCATATTGCCCCAACACCATTTATTGGTGTTAGTTAACACCGTTATTTGGTGTTAGTTAACACCGTTATTCGGTGTTGAGTCAGCATCCGCACTCGTCGGTCAACACTAAAAAATGGTGTTGAGCCGGTTTCAACACCATTTATTGGTGTTAGTTAACACCGTTAATTGGTGTTGAGCCAGCATCAGCACTTGTCATTCAACACTGAAAAATGGTGTTGAGCCAGCTTCAACACCATTTATTGGTGTTAGATAACACTGTTAATTGGTGTTGAGCCAGCATCAGCACTTGTCAGTCAACACTAAAAAATGGTGTTGAGCTAGCTTCAACACCATTTATTGGTGTTATTTAACACTGTTAAGTGGTGTTGAACCAGCATCTGCACTTGTCAGTCAACACTGCAGAACGGTGTTGAGCCCGCTTCAACACCATTTATCAGTGTTAGTTAACGCTGTTATTTGGTGTTGTCCGCATCAAAACTGATCGATCAGCAAATGAAAAGGGTGTATCAATTGAGGTGAATGAAAAACCAAAACAAGATTGATAGACAAAGAACATATATTATAAAACGCAATCTGTAATATTTCATTGTATGACATTATGACACTCATGTATAACTAGAGGCCATGGCCACATTTGATCTCATCGGCCTAGTGTGAACTTGCCGTCCCTTTCACATGACCAAATAAATCTCCAGTATGGACAGATAAAGGGCATTCAATGCAGTGTGAAAGTTTAGCTACTGTGCAAAGTTTCACTGTTGAGCAAGCTTACTTTCCCTTGTACGGAAAAGAACAAACCGAACACTAATACCATAGTTTTTCCATAGAACCATGGTTTTACCATGCTACATGTAGTATGGCTCTACCATGGTACCGTGCTATTGCCACAGTACATGTACCATGGCTTTACAGGTTCAATGGCTTTACATGGTACATGTACTGTGACAAACTGCATACACCATGGTAAAACGATGATAAAATTGACCAAAAACATAGTGGTTCGTACCATGGTATTAAGTCTGGCATTGTACTGGAATAAATCTGCATTCACATCAGATGAATTGAAGAGACTGAATGCTCAAGAAACTAAAGCAGTTGAAGTGATTTATAAAGGTTTAATAAGACCTCATGCAAACATAGCATATAGCTGTCAATTTGGTTCCGTATACTAGTATGTGAACTAGGTGTAGATAAAGAAAGAAGTAGGGGTTAACGTCGTTTTCAACCTTGTTTCAGTCATATTATGACGGTGCCTACATCTGCCAGAACGCGAGTGCTCACAGTTCCCATTACCCTGGACATTAATCAGTCCAGCCAGTATAGCGCCCGGTCACCCATCCAAGTATTGACCGAGCTTAACGTTGCTTAACTTTGGTGATCTGACGAGAACTGGTGTGTCCAATGCTATAAGCCGTATCATATCACATATCTACTGTTGAGTTTTTTCTGTTTCCTGATGAAATTCTTCGCCGAGTTGTTCAGTTTCTCCCTCATGTAATAATGGATATCAGATGTCGTCTTGCTGGGATGGTACTGGTGGATTACCTCTGGAAAAGAAAAGGAATCAACATAAGAATTTGTAAACCTAATATGTACGAGGCAGTAAGTGGTGAAGGTTGTATTTCAGTTTTGGTCGACAAGAAGGATAAAGTCAAACAAAAACAGGAATCCATGTAGGCCTTTCACAAAAAATAAATGATTAATTCTTTATTCCTTTTGAAATATTCCAAGTTCTTTCAAATACACTACATTTTTAGTAATTTGGCTTCACTTCTTTTCAAAGAAAATATTCCAAAAGGCCCCCAAACAAATATTCTAAATGAAACCATGACATGAGTATGATTTATGAGAGTAAAACCTATAGTGACTTCCCTTTGTATTGGAAGAGTTGATACGACAAGGGAGGTGATCTACTCAATATACATTTTGAGTTACTTCCTCTTGTGTGGGAACCCTTGGCCTCGCCAAATATTGTTTTTCTCTAGTACATAAAACATATTTACCTCATTGGGATCATATAATTGTATAATATTGTATGATTGTGCTATTGATCTGTAAACAATAAATATATTTGATCTGAAAGATATGGCAAACTTGACACATATTCACATTTTCTGGATCATGGGATATAACACATTAACGCTTCACCAATGAAAATATAATTGCCACATAAAGAAGTGATTATTGGACACTGCAGCCTTATGTACATACCTGTTTCTGCCAATTTCTTTCTTTGAGAATCGACAAGATGTCCCTTTCAGCCCTCTTCTCGCTAGTTACTTTGCTTTTCTTGTTTGTCTTTCTTGGACTTTCATTCTAAAAATACAAAATGAATTCATTAAAGATAACAGTGAGGAGTAATAATCTAGCATACGTAATGCATATCTGCATTCTGTGGGGTTTTTTAATTATGGAAAATAACTGTCACAATAATTTTTTTAAATGCTCATTTATTGCGACAGAATACTTGATGAAATAGAAAAAAATGTATGCTAGAAACAATCAGTTATAGCCATATCACACCTTCTTACAATTCAGGAGCACATTTGAAAGTGAGGGGGCTGAACTCTATACTGGTCAAGTTAAATGTTGGACTGCTTCCCCCCCCCCCCAGCTCCGCGGCCCCTGAAATACAAGGAGAAAATCAAACATACAGACAGTTATGCAGTTCCGCAATCGAAATTCTTTTGAGGTGTGTTGTGGCGAATACACATCCATTGAAGGAAAGTTACATATCCTTAACTTAATTTGAGCTGATTTTTCACTTGCTATAGAATTACCTCATCTTTGGAACTGAAGGATTGTCTTGTGGATATCGTTCGTTTGCCTCTCTGTTCTCTTCCCAGCCTACCAAGGGATTTCCTAATGTCGGATATATTCTCTCCATCCAGAAGTCTGTCCAGTATGGACTTCAGCTCGGGACGCTTGTCTGAAATAGTGAAATATCACATAACTTAATCTTAACAACATTAATGTTATCCCCCTCTTATTCATGCTATGAATCGAATTGTTTACAGGAGCCATGGAGCACATTTGAAAAGGGAAACGGGGACTGAATTCTATACCAGCCATGTTAAATGTCGAACCGGAGCTATCTAAGATAGGACTTATAACACTGCGGCCCCAAAAAGTGGAGGGGCCAGTCCCCCCCCCCCCCTCCATTACGTTTTCCTGTTGCTCAGCATTAAAGCAAGGTGGCCATTCTACAAATATATGATAAAGAACAACAACAAATATATGGTAAACAAAAATGAGATATCAAGTGATACATTTAACATAAATAACACTCGGAATTACATAATTTTATTTATTACAGTACTTACCACTGAATCTCAAAACTTTGGCTGGAACAACTATTGTATTGCGCTGTGGCCATTTCAACTCGCATATGGATTCGAAGTCCCGGGAATCATTGTTGAGCTCATCCCGCGATCTGCTGATAATGCGAGTGTTGTCTATTTCCCTAGCATTATCCTCGTTGAAAAATTCGTAGACAGCTAGCTTGCATGCCATGGTGGCATAGTTCAGTCAACTTATTCGTGGACGGTTATCGAGATACTTGATGTCGAACCAGTGTCTTTTTTGGAGGCGGTTGGACTTTTCAGCTTTTTTAAATTGATAATTACAAGGTGAAAAGAACGAAGCAAGCCACGACTTCATTGTTGAATGACTTCATGGGGGCTTTGAGACGTCTCTGTTGTTGTTGTTGTTAATCTCGGACCCTTCAAACTTTGACTCGACGCCGTGCTGCTCAACGGGAGACTCGAGCAACGAGTGTCAACAATTTGCCGAGTTAGGAGCCCTAAATTAATGCTAGAATCTCACTCGGTGAACAATAATCCCCATTCTGTCGTTCGACAGAGAACTGCATAAAGTAACTAGTCCCATTCGGGAGATGCACAAGTGCAGTCACGTGGTACATTTTGGGTGAGTTCCGGCCGACGGCATATGGGACGTAACCTGCGGGAGATTTGACGGTCGCGAAAATAACATTGAAGTCAATGGGATTTTTTATTAACACGAAGTTTTGCAGTTTGATTCTGGTAGATAATATTTCAGAAGTGCATTAGCTTTCAAGCAAGACAACTTCTATAATTTTCACTCATATGCAACAGACGCTGTCAACGAAAAACTATCGTGCTCTATGCAAATCTTACGACGCCAAACGACCGGAACTCACCCAGCAGGTCATGTGATCGACACATGTGCAAGAGGCGAATTACATTCGCAGACCTTCCGCCATGATTGTTGTATGAGAAGCCTCGTTTTCGATCTCACACTTGACGGCAACCTGTAACCATCTCGGTCATCTATACGCGGTAAGACTGACCCTGGGATCGTGTGTATCCATGTTCGGCCTACTTTCGGCAACTGCAGGAGGGAATTTAGACTCGTACCCAGCTCCAATTCGCTATCGCTCTATGGAGACTAGTTATCGACAGGCATTTTAAATCAGCACTGCACAGTGATTGGCCCATGGTATTCTCCACCCGCCTAGCTCTGGTATAGCCTTGTTCTATACTACGTGAGAACAACGCTATGGTTGTAAACCAGTCACCAGATGGAGTTGTTGGGAAAATGCTGTACGGGCAATATTTGCCGAACCAATTGACCATAACCAATAAAATAATTCGATTATATGTCCACTTACCTTTCATAAAAACACCTTGTTTATCAGTGACTGTCCATTTTTAGTTTTACAAGACGTCTAAACACGGAGAGGGGGTAAAACTGTCCGCATCGCCGTTGTGCGTGTAGTGTTTATCGCGAGTTGTTGTGGCGCGTAATCAGCGTTCTGATCGATGCAAGATGGCGGCGATGTGGACAGTTTTACCCCCCTCGTCCGAGTTTAGATCTCTTGCCAAGCTAAAAATGGACAGTCGCTGATAAACAAGACGTTTTTATGAAAGGTAAGTGGACATACAATCGAATTATTTTATTGGTTATGGTCAATTGGTTCGGCAAATATTGCCCGTACAGCATTTTCCCAACAACTCCATCTGGTGACGGGTTTACAACCATAGCGTTGTTCTCACGTAGTATGGAACAAGGCTAAACCAGAGCTACCACCCGCCATGCCCCTCCATGCTTGTTTGGACGTCGTGGTAGTCGTAGAAGCGAGGGCTCTATTTAGGAAACATACCATAATCGCTCATCGCTCATCAAATATTACAAAGGATCTATATAATACTTGGTGGATTGGTGGCCGTAGCGCTCAAGGCCCTTTATCGCACCATAGACGAGTACTGGTCACTAGATACACACGAACAACAACAACACATATTGACATTGGTCTATTTACGGGTCTAGATTTAGACCGGTAATTCAGCCAATCAGAGAATACAAAATGCCTGTCGCTTACTAGACCCCAACGGTGCGTGTGAGTTGGGGGCTAGGTACGAGTCTAGAGGGAATTTCCATAAATCAATACCACGTGACTTCGTCAGCCAATCAGCTAAAGTCTACCGACGTAATCCCAACGTAACTCGCCATTTTCGAGTCATGTGATGAACTACTTGTTCAAAATTTCGGATCCACCACACCTCTTGGATGATGCGAAAGTTATACATACCTATATATTTTGTAAGCCCAGGCAATATCTCTTTCAGAAGTGGTATGAAAACCTGTAATTTATCAGATTTCTCGGGTTTGTTCTCCGCCGGATGAAGGCCGAACAGAATCCCGTAAAATACTGGATATCGCTCCGCGATAATGGAGACACACGATTCGCAAGCCATCTTATGGATGGCGAAGTGTACGCAAATGACTTGACGGAATCGATCAGCCATTCGGAAAAAAACCGGAAATGAACGAAGTATAGAAACAAATCGGGAGATGCACAAGTGCAGTCACGTGGTACATTTTGGGTGAGTTCCAGCCGACGGCATATGGGAATATGATACATATTGTAACGAATTTCTGATCCATTGGTGTGTGTCACTTCATAGTTTTGCTGCCACCAGTGACGTAAGGTGTCACGACCCTCATAGACAACTTTATATTCTAAAAATGCCCTCTCATAGGCTTAACTGTAATGGCCCTCTAATAGACCCAACTGTACTGGCCCTCTCATAGGCACATCTGTACTGGCCCACTAATAGACCCAACTGTACTGGCCCTCTCATAGGCACATCTGTATTGGGCTTCTCATAGGGTATCACATTAATGCGTTGTAATCACATCTCTTCTTAGTAGCGTCTCATTCCCAGTCTACTCTGGATGGCGCTCGTTACACGGGTCCGCCACTATTCGCCAGATACTCGTGGTATATCGAGCTGGTAAGGGGTCGACTTCATCTAAGTCAATCCACCAGTGGAAATGATAGCAGAGCACTGTGGGACATCATTACTTCTCAATTACATCTAGGTCACCTTGTTTCTAGGATATCCAGATATCCCTCAGGATAGTTCCAGGATACTACATTAGCGACCAGTCTGGCGGAACAACAAGGATACCCTAAGGATACCTTTCAGGATACCTCAGGATAGATTTCGAGTACCATAAGGATATTCGAAGGATATCTTTAAGGATATATCAGGATACATTTCCAGTACCATAAGGATACACGAGGCATTCGCATAATTATAAAGGATGGAGACAAGGCAATAATTCAATGATAATTCAACGTTCAATGATAATGCTTGTATTATCAACAATAAACTGCAACATGATATATATATACAGGTATTTACATACGTAAGGATACTTCAGGATATTTCATCAAAACAGAATATGCGCATCGAATACTGGGTACCGGTATCAATTATATAGTCGCTTTCAGGACATCGATAACAACTATTCCACAATTTAATATAGCGGCTGATCGCAATAATCATGGCTTGAATACTGCTTACGCTGCAGGATATATGCGGGATATCCGTAGGATATGTTAAGTTATGTTGGAAATTCACGATATTCCCATCACGATATGTTAAGGATATCTCCGCGAGTATTTCGGCCGTACGTCAGGATATATTTGGTAGGATGAAACGGTTGGATTTCAGAACTAACATCTCCAGACATCTCCCACTACAGTATCTTCTATTAGGATAAATACAGGCCACCCACCCATAGTGTCATCACCAGGCAATAGTAATACTTGAAGCTATGATCTGGGTATCCTTAAGGATATATGCCCCATTCCCCAGAGTAAGATAGGTCCACAACCCAGTCCACCTGCAGTTCCGGACCCAGGGACTTTCACCCTCTGCAGTGTCTTCTAAAGTGGATATGCTTTATCAACGGGTCTCAGTTCTCCTCATTGAAAGGTGTAGGGATACATATCCTAGATGGGTTCAAGTATAACTAATCTCTGACAGGCACGTTTAGTATATAATTTCGGAAGGATATACACTCAAACATTATCTTAGCATTGCCGGTACCATAGATCATGTTTCCCAGACACAGTATCCTGGAGGATATACTATCCCATTCCCCAAAGCCAAGAATAGGGCCACAAACCCGGTCCACCTGCAGTTCCGGTAGGGACTTTCACCCTCTGCAGTATCCTCTGACCAACGAGTTATACTCCGAGTCTTCTTCATGAAAGGCTTAGGGATACATATCCTTGATACCAGCAATACCTAGCATCCCTGAGTGATATTTTATGGGGTTATTATCAAATTTGGAACATTCAGGATATATATCCTATAAAAAAAATAGGATACTAGGATATAGTATCCTGGAAGGACAGTAACTATATTTGCGTTCTGGGCATATGGCTTAAGGATACATATCCTTGACATCAACAATAACATACATTCTGTACTAGAGAGGGATTGACACTGAAATTTGGCTTTATAGGATATTAGTATCCTAAAGGATACCATTTATGCTATAGAACAGTATACTTTGTGTAGGATACTAATCATGATTATGCTCAAGGGGGAGTATCCTACAGGATACCATTTAGACGTAGGATATCTAGGATATAT
Organism: Hanleya hanleyi; assembly: GCA_036873755.1. Taxonomy (NCBI): domain Eukaryota; kingdom Metazoa; phylum Mollusca; class Polyplacophora; order Lepidopleurida; family Hanleyidae; genus Hanleya; species Hanleya hanleyi. Next base: position 8,283 of record JAVTVY010056994.1, on the reverse strand, counting down.
ATCCTGTAGGATAGTGTACTATGGGATGTCAAGGATATATCCTATAGGATACTATTTTAGACAGTAGGATGTCTAGGATATATATCCTGTAGGATAGTTCACTATGGGAGGTCAAGGATATATCCTATAGGATATCATAATGATAGGATCCTAGTGGTCGTCCCCAGTATATCCTTAGTAGGATATCCCCTTTATTAGTCATCTCCAGTATTCATCTGCCACCCATAGTAAAAGGTGACCCTACCTCGTCAGTGACAAGGGGCAAAATGCAAAGAACATACTTACTCTCCAGTTTATATAGCCCGCCAGAGGTAAAACCACGTGACTACAATTCCTACGCTGATTGGCTGAGCCACCGAAAGCTGTCTGCAGCCGATTCAAGCCATGACTATAGTATCCACAAAAACATAATAAACTCACCAAATTTCCCTGAAACAACACTGAATTTCCACTGAAATATTTACCTAGATACCACTAGAAATTATTACTAAAGTTTTTACACAGTTTACTGTCCAAATTTAAAGTCCAAACTACGTCGGAGCGCCTAGTATGTAGCTCCGCAACATGGTCTTGTCGGGAGACGAGCATGATACAAATTTACGGAATAAAGGCATCTACCAGGCCATCCGGGAGTTACCACAAGCTAACAAGTATTTACTAGGTAAGCTGGCATTTGGTTCAATAAGATACCATGTTATTTTAAACAATTTAGCCATTGTAAACACTAAAACTGGTCAAAAATAGAGACACATGACAGTGTTGAAAACTGGTCCCGCGATAATGCATTTCATACTGGTACAAATCAGACATGTGGGACAGACTGTAATAACCCTGCAAAACTTACCTACGACACTCAAATACACATTTAGCAGTCCGACAATTTCCCCAACAATATTTAGAGAAAATGGTAATGTGACTAATAAACATTTTCTACACTATCCCCTCCCAGCTTTGTGCGTCCTCGCACAAACATATAATTAGCAACAGGGGTTCAGTCACATTAATGTCAATAAAGTTCGATGAAGTTACGGCATCGTTGCCAGAGTCACAGATAACACATAACGTAAAACAATGTCAGGGATCCACAACATGCATTGGTCCTGAAAAGGACCTTTACTCAATGCATCTTGTGCAGCGTATAGTACATGTTCACAGAATAATCCAAGGCGATCCACTTCCACAGGAAATCCAATGAACAGGTCACAAACACAGTATAATCCACATGAAGAACGCGCACATTATCACACCAAGCTCATTTATACATCAAACAGGTAAATCCAAGAAGAGAAAATCGTAGTTCCACAATATATACATCAAAGTCACCATGCACTCCACCTGCAACAACTCATCTAGTCTTCTACTGCTCGTTGAAGTAGTCCGAGAATCCGGGGGCATCAATCTTCCAGAGGTGGTCTACATGATTGCCACAGCCATGACAAACTTCACAGGTCAGATCAGTGCATACCCAGATGCCCCTGCTCGTCTCCGTACTGGCATCTGTGGTGGTCGTTGTTTGCAGCTGCACTTCCTCTCCTGCCTCCGTCTGCATACCTCTGGTAGTTGTATCTGGTATACAGCCTACACCAGCGTCTGTTGTCACTACTTGAGCAACATCTCCAACCTCTGTTTGGGTTTGGGTGGCCGTCATCTCAACCAAAGGTGTTTGAGTATGATTGGAGTGTTTCGGCATCCGTCGGGTATCCCTCATGATGTTCTCGTGTACAGTGACACCATTAGGGTAGATTATGGTCCGGTTGATTTGCTCCAGACAGGGATAGGGGGCTGGGTTGAACTGCCCCCGAACAGGAAGTGGAGCAGGCACCTCTACGTTGTCAGCATTCCCGCCCTTCAGAATTGTTGGGATGCCTGTGGGGCTGCCAGCTGGCAACAGGGGTGGCAATGTGTATGACCGCAGTGCATTCGGATTCAGCTCGGGCGCATAGACCAAGTTGGTGTGTGGCCTGACCATCTCACTTGCCTCCGAAATCCAACTATAGGCTGGGGATGTTGATCCCTCTCCAGGGCGCTCCCGAACAATGGACAAGTCCATCGGGACATCCACATCTTCACTAGGCTTCGGCTGTTGCAGTTGATTCTGTGGAGGGGGCGTGCTGCACAAGGGACTGATGGCAGGAGGGTGGCTGGTCATTTCTGTGATGGCTTCATTCACAACTGCTGAGGATGGTGGTGGGTCGAGGGTGATGTGAGGGTCGACCAGTCTCACGTCGGTTTGGACACTCTCTTTCCGGATCTTGCCATGTTCCCTCTTAATGTGTTCCTTCAGATTGTCCTTTCTGGAGTATGATTTGGTGCACTGCATACATTTATAATGGGACCTCCCCTTCTCACAATTCAGTCTGTGCCGGTAGAAATTTGACTTCTGGGTGTAAGTTCCACCACACTTCTCACATTTGAACAACATCTTGATTCTGAAAGCATATAAAAGAATGTGGCATTGTCATAGTCATATTCATCATGTGCAGACTGCCCTCCCTACACCTCCATGACCTGACCCTGTTTAAAGCTACCGATGAGCTGGTCTGAAATCCAACTGAGCCATCGCACCGGTTTCCTGACTATACGCCCAGACCGAGTCCGATTTTCGGCAGTAGGATCGTCTCCTATTGGACGGTCGCGAGCATGCGCATGGTAATCTCGTTTACTCGCTGTCGCCTCATCGCTCGGTTTCATCTCGACCTGTACGCCCTTACTCAAACTACTAGGTTTGATATCCCATTTCACGAAGTTTGTTCCAGTATAAGGCTTCAACCGATTGAAGTGAACGACTTTCGGCTTGGACTTCAGAGTTCTCTGAATTCTATATACAGTGTCATCTAGGCTGCTGATGACCATGAATGGACCTTCCCAAAAACATGACAACTTTGGAGACAAACCAATCTTACGCTTTGGGTTATGCAACCAGACCACATCTCCTGGACTGAAAGGTCTGCCAGACTTGCGCCGATCATAATGTCTCTTTTGAACTTTCTGCTGAGCCCTGCAATGCACCCTCGCTCTCTCGTATGCTACCTCGAAACGCTCTCTCAGCATAGAGGGGTATTCTGTGGTTTCCGCTGGTTCAATGTAGGGTGGCAACCCTGTAACCAAATCCAAGGGTAACTCAACTTCCCGCCCCAGCATCATTTTGTTTGGAGTGAAGCCGGTGGTCTCGTGTCGTGTACTACGATATGCCATCATAGCAAAAGGGAGCTGTTCATCCCAGTCAGTCTGGTTGTTGTTCACCATCAGGGCAAGTCTTGTTTCTAGTGTCCGGTTGAATCTCTCAACCATGCCATCGGATTGAGGGCGTAGTGGAGTGGTTCTTGTCTTCTCCACATCAAGGAGTGTACACATTTCGGAAAACAACTTTGATTCATAGTTTCTGCCCTGGTCGGAGTGTATCTCTCGAGGTGTCCCAAACCTACAAATAAACTCTTTCACTATCTTGTCGGCTATCGTAGATGCCTCTTGATCAGGGATAGCATATCCTTCTATCCATCGGGTAAAATAATCACTGACTAGGAGTATGTACCTATTGCCAGTCTTTGATTCAGGCAATGGTCCCAGAACATCTGTAGCTATCCTCTCCATTGGCAGCCCTACCATGTACTGTCTTAATGGAGCCCGTAATCGCCTAGCCAGGGGGCTTCCTCTTTGCACATGCCTCACACTGTTGGCACCACCTGTCAACGTCCTTTTTCATTCCAAACCAATGAAACCGTTGACCTATCTTTGAAAGCACTTTCTTGCTCCTAAAGTGTCCGGCCGTCTTCGAAGCATGCAACTCTAGAAAAACACCTTTCCTATGCGAATTAGGAAGAAGGATTTGCCATGCCACACTACCATCATCACTCTCCCATCTCCGACAGAGTATGCCATCCCTAAAGTCTAGCCGATCCCATTGTTTCCAGAAGTACTTCACTGCCTGATTCTCTGGTGATACCGCTTCCCATGCTGGGCGCAGAGAACCTCTTTGCTTCGCCTGTATGATCCACGACATTTCGGAATCATGGGCTTGGGCCTCTATGAACTTTGTCCTCTCCCATTCACCCTCGTCATTGACCAACGACACTTGCCCTTCCCCTGTCATACTCTCTGAATTCTGTAGGGGTTCTGTACGATGCGCTTGTGATCCCCGAGACACATCTGGCAGTTGTGCAACAAGGACAGAAAAAGATCCTCTCTGAACGTCACCTTGGTACCCCGTCTTCTCGCACTGTCGACATGCTCCTCTAGACATGGCATCTGCGTTTTGATGTTGTTTGCCTGGCCTGTACTGAATTTCGAAATCAAAAGTCCCAAGGACTCCCAACCATCTGGCAAGCTGGCCCTCTGGCTCTTTAAATGTCATTAACCATCTCAAAGCGCAATGATCCGTCCGGATCAGGAAATGCCGTCCATACAGGTACTGCTTGAAGTATTTCACAAAGCTCACAACAGCCAGAAGTTCACGTCTTGTCACACAATAATTCCGTTCGGACTTCGCAAGAGATTTGCTGGCGAAGGCAATCACTCTTTCTCTTCCATCTTGTTGCTGGGACAAAACTGCTCCAATGCCATATGAACTGGCATCGGTGTCGAGGATATACTGACCGGTATCACAGGGGTAAGCAAGGATTGGTGATTCTGTAAGTCTAGTCTTCAGGGTAATAAAAGCTTCGTCACATGATTCGGTCCAAGTGAATTTGCTATCCTTCTCAGTCAACCTATGAAGAGGACGGGCAATTGTGGCGAAGTCTTTTATGAACCTTCGATAGTATGATGCTAGGCCGAGAAAACTTCTCACACCATGTACATCTTCGGGAATGGGCCACTTCTGTATGGCATCTATCTTCTCCGGGTCAGTAGACACACCATCCTGTGAGACCACATGTCCAAGAAATCCAACTTCCTTCCGAAAGAAATGACACGTTTTCGGCTTCAACTTCATTCCAGCAGATGTCAACCTCGTGAGAATATCTTCTAGATTCAGGATAGCTTCATCTAAGGTACTCCCATACACAATAATATCGTCTAGATACACAAGACAAGACCTCCACTGTACGCCAGCCAAAATCATCTCCATAAGCCTCTCAAAGGTAGAAGGGGCATTACACAGGCCGAACGGCATGACATTAAACTGGAAGAGACCACCCCTGGTAACGAAAGCAGATTTCCTCTTGGCATCATTATCCAAAGGCACCTGCCAGTATCCACTGGCCATGTCCAAAGTAGAAAACCACTTCGCTCCTTGTAAGGCATTCAGCGAATCGTCGATCCTGGGGATAGGATAGGCATCCTTCACAGTCACATCATTCAAACGACGATAGTCCACACAGAAGCGGACTGAACCATCCTTCTTTGTCACCAAAACAATAGGTGATGCCCATGGGCTTGTGGATCTTTCAACTACTCCTCGGGCCGACATATCTTCAATCAGCTTATCTACCTCGGACTGTTTCTGAAAAGGCAAACGTCTGAAAGCCTGTCTGATAGGTTGAGCATCTCCTGTCTCAATATGATGTTGAACTTCTCTTGCACATCCCAGGTCGGCATCTGATTTGGCAAAGGTATCTTGAAATCGCCTCAACAATGAAGCCACTTTCAGTTTATCTTCCTCTTTTATGTCAGCGGTACTTCTCATGTATAGATCTTGCAGATGCTCAGGTAGAGTTGTCTCCCCCATATCAACTGTGTTCACCTGTAAAGAGGAACAATCCTCCGCTATTCCTGGATCATTCTCTGGAATGAAAGTATGGCACCGACTGATGGTTTCCAACTCCCCCATAGTTGTCCCCTTGTATACTACTACTGCTTCAGAGCTGGCATTCAAATCCCTCACAGGGAACATCTCTCTCTCCGTATCCAGGAGTACCCTACCGACTACCAGACGTCCTTCCAAAGAAGATCCAGGTTCGACTATAGCCCATTTGCCACAACTCGATGGAGATGTAGATCGACATGGTAATACCGCTTCACTTCCCGGGAGAACTGTTGTATTCTGTGCCAAAACTAGACGACTTGATCTCGTCTCTTCTTTAACCACCTTCTGGCAAACAATTTGCTCTTCTCCACAGGTCAGACTTCCACTCTTGGGGTGTAGTCGTACATCATACTTACAAAGGAAGTCCATTCCAAGAATAGCTTCTGACTGGATATCTGCTACCATCAGTCAGCACAACGGGGGTTGACATAATTCCTATGTCTGTCACACACTCACCATAGACACTTATAGGCTTTTTGTCTGCTGCCCATAAAGTTATGGTCGACTGCTCCAACTGAGGTCTAACTTCAACTGGTATCTGCTGGTACATCTCCTTAGACAAAATCGTTACACATGAACCTGTATCAACTAGAAAATGAACGTCAGTTCCTGAAACACAACCGTTAACACGGAAACCAGAATCAATAGAAAATACATCTTTATTCAATACACTCTGATTTACATTTAGAGATTGAGGCGTCTCGTCTCCATCTATGACTGGATTCAAGCCTCCTGAACCAGTCATTCCTAGTTTCCCGGTTTTTTACCAAGAGCACCATCTTTCTTCAATTCCGGTTTCCCATCATTCAACAAGGGGCATTGACTCTTATAGTGGCCTTTATTCCGGCATAAGTAACACTCAACATCTGAGAGAGTTCGTCTTCTGAATGTACTCCGGTCTTCCTGTTGAATAGCATTTCTTGCAGTTACTTCCGTCAGTAATGTCTGAAGCTGCTGCTCAATCTTCTGAAGCCTGAGGTTGGCCTGATCAGGGAGAGTCTCTACCTCACGAACGTGCCTCCTGGGAGACTGCTCCTGTCGTCCTGCTTCAATTTTCCTGAAACCCTCTACCTCTAAAGCAATAGTAACTGTCTGCTCCAAATTTACTGGTTTGCCTTGATAAATCCTCATTCGTGTTTCCGAATCCTCAAGCGCATCTACGAAATGAGTCTTGGCAAGGCGGTCTCTCTGCATCGCTGTCATATCTGGGTAAGCAAGATCAGAGAGCTTCCTAATGGACTGTCCAAGTTCCCGTAGTCCTTCTCCACGTCCCCTACGTCTATTCCGCAACTCTGCCAGATAAAGCTCAGCCTGTTCTCCTGGACCAAACCGAGTTGTCAGCACATGAGTCAATTTCTCAAAGTTTCCCTGCTCCTGTGGGGATAGGCTGCAAGCAATCTGCCTGGCTGGACCGCGCAGGTGCGTGAAGAGATAAGCTGCCTTCTCTCTTTGCCTCCAGTGGTTTATCTTAGCGATAGTATTGAATACACTCAGGTATTCCAGCCACGACCCATCTCCAGTAAATGTCTCCGGTCTCACAGTCAAATTCCTGGGGTGGACTCGATCACTATCTCCACCCCCTGTATGTTCATCTTCATCATCTGAAGAAGCTGGTTCGCCCCTCCGTGACCCTCTCCGAAACTGACGAAATACCACTTCTTCTTCTGCGCCACCTTCATCAACCAGGTTATCGTGAGCATCATCCAACATCTCAAGACTTTGTTCTGCCATCTTCGAATCTTTGAATGAAAGAAACACATTTATTTACATCCCACAATGCACTACTATCCCACCGCTGCCACCAATTGTAACGAATTTCTTATCCATTGGTGTGTGTCACTTCATAGTTTTGCTGCCACCAGTGACGTAAGGTGTCACGACCCTCATAGACAACTTTATATTCTAAAAATGCCCTCTCATAGGCTTAACTGTAATGGCCCTCTAATAGACCCAACTGTACTGGCCCTCTCATAGGCACATCTGTACTGGCCCACTAATAGACCCAACTGTACTGGCCCTCTCATAGGCACATCTGTATTGGGCTTCTCATAGGGTATCACATTAATGCGTTGTAATCTCTTCTTAGTAGCGTCTCATTCCCAGTCTACTCTGGATGGCGCTCGTTACACGGGTCCGCCACTATTCGCCAGATACTCGTGGTATATCGAGCTGGTAAGGGGTCGACTTCATCTAAGTCAATCCACCAGTGGAAATGATAGCAGAGCACTGTGGGACATCATTACTTCTCAATTACATCTAGGTCACCTTGTTTCTAGGATATGCAGATATCCCTCAGGATAGTTCCAGGATACTACATTAGCGACCAGTCTGGCGGAACAACAAGGATACCCTAAGGATACCTTTCAGGATACCTCAGGATAGATTTCGAGTACCATAAGGATATTCGAAGGATATCTTTAAGGATATATCAGGATACATTTCCAGTACCATAAGGATACACGAGGCATTCGCATAATTATAAAGGATGGAGACAAGGCAATAATTCAACGTTCAATGATAATGCTTGTATTATCAACAAT
>JAVTVY010056993.1:0-30389 GCA_036873755.1 Hanleya hanleyi | reverse complement strand
AAAAACCTCTTCTCCTCCAGCAGGTACACGAAATCTGTTAGCGCTGGAATCTGGTACAGTCTTTGGACGTCTGGTCCCTGACGTGTGGAATCGTACTGAATGACGAAATCCGGGATGGGATGAAAGGATCTGGTTGACCAGTCTGTCATCCCTGTCAAGGAACTAGGTTCTACTGCGCAATGCTCTGATTGCGTAGTGAAGACTGTCATGGAGCTGTCTTGCAGGACAGGATCTTGACTGCAGTTGGTAGAACTGGTTCGAATGGCAGGCGTAAGAATGCCCTAGTACCACATCCAGGTCTCCTTGGGTGGTAATTGATGTGTTCGGCGAGACTGTAAGGTGAAGACCATGGAAAGCTGAAATGCTGGAATGTAGTCGGTTCCGTGGGTGAACTTGACAACCCTGGATGATGCTGAGTGATACCACTGTGTACTGCTTGACTGAGATTCCCTGCCCTGAAACAGATACAGAAGGAAAAACCAGCTGTTGCTGGAACAGAAACAGTGTTGGCCACAGGTCCTCTACTATAGTACATTCTCCGGGCTTGATGCGACTGTACAGTAAATAGTAGCTTGCTGCTGTCATTGTCTGTACAATTGGTCCTGGAGAAAAAACCCTGGTCTGCAAGGAAAATCTGGACCGTAGCAGACGTGGGGGTTCGGCCGTTGCGGGTCCCGGTGCCTCCGTGGAAAAGTGATCTTCCGGTTGTAGTACCTTGTAGGACTTGGAGGAAGCTGTCGGCGGGAACCCTGGAGTGATGTGAAACACCTGGTGTTGTGACATGGTATTGCTGATACCGTGCTGCTAGGATCAGTGTCGATGTTTCTAGAAGACAGTGACTGGAGAATCTTGCTCCCCCCCAAACTTGACGCAACTGACGACCGTACTGAACGTTCGTAACCAATGCTGATGTGTTGTACAACCGCAACCTCCAAGGGGGACCGCCTTCTTAGCGTAGATATCCCTAAGGAAGATGATGCGTTGCTTGTCTATCGTGGTATCCATGTGATGTGTCGGCTATCTGTTGCTGGACTAATGGACCCCTCTAAGTTATGAATTCCGCATCGGTGAATGTGAACTTCTATGTGCTCGGTTGAAACTGGATCCGGCATCGCCACTCTGGAAGGGGGGTGAAGATGTTCCGGGACGAGCATCCTTAGATTGCTTGTTCTTGCCCTCAGGAGCAGTTGTAGTTGAGAAACTGTAATGAGGAGTACCTGGAGCTAGCCAAAACTGTGCTAGGTCCCGGGTGAGTAGTAGACTGTAGTTCCATCCAACGGACCTCTGGGTCATGGTGTTGATGGTCTGGTTCTCGGTGCAGGTTCCATATGCCGGAAACCTGCTTGCCGCTTGAATGTAGCCGTACTACATAATCCGTGGGGTCCCTGGAAATATCCCTGGACCGCCATGATCATCGAGGCGAAACTTGAAAAAGGCCTCTGGAAACGCCGAAAACTGTCGACAATCGGGAGTCGGAGTCCAACTCCTGTAGAGTCGAATATGCTCAGTAAGTGTCCGGCTCCGTCGTCTGGTCCGGTCTCTACTGTCATCCCGCTGAATGTTGGAGTCCCAGGTTCTGTTCTGGAGTCCTAATTCGCATTCCGGATTAGAGATGACTTTATCCTCATGTCCTATTCCAGTGTCCGGGTCCGTGTTGACTTGGTCTTGGAAGGGACCTCAATGTGAAACTAGGCTTGCCCACTGTAGACTGGATGTCTCACCCCAAAGAAAAACGGGTTAAGTCAAAACCGACTAGCCGTTTCTCCCGAAATAGATTCCCCTGATCATGATGTCGGGTGTAGGCGGAGTCCTAGATTATCCGATGAGGAGTAGGATCCGGCTCTTAGAAGACTGAGGATGATCGTCAGATGAAGTGTCGGGACTTGGAGTAGACCTCACGTAAGACTGACTTCTTCGACGAAAACTTGACAAAGAGTGACGCTGATCTTCTATATCATCAGGGTCGACCGTTCTACAATCAGGTGAGTGAAGACTCGAAGCTTGGGAAGGATGAAAGGATGACTAGTGGTTTGAAGGTGAAGCTTGAGAACCATCAATTCTGACTGACGAGGTTGCCTCTGTCCCGGTCGGAAGATTCCCTCTTTACCTTGGAACTGTCCTTTCTTGTAAGGGCGAACACCACTCTGAGCATCTAGCTTGGGTTGTCCGAGTTTTGACCGGAGAAAACCTCCGTGGCGACCTCCTCTGTTAGAGTCGATAAGGCGCCGAAGAATTCCATCTTGGCCCGTGAAAAGGTCAATGATCCCGCTTATGCTTCACGTCTGGATCCTGAATCACCTTGGAAATAGCCGTCAGGAACCAATCAGAGTATGATGTAATTCTGTGTTGTGTCAGCATCATATCTTCCACAGCACAGGCTTGCCTCTGTTGAAGTACCCCCGCTGGTGTCCTCGTGAAGTTCAACAGTCTGTCAAGATCCGGTTCAGACTTCGGGCCCTGAACGGTGGATTGTCTCCGTGAAGAGTGTAAGCCTTGTAAGGACCGGGCTCCTGGAGAGATGACGAAGTCTCCAATTGTCGATCCAGTGCGTCGTATAGGTTGACTGATGCTGGAGATGGTGCGCAGGTTGGCGCAGCTTCCTCCTCAGAAGGTTTGTTAAAACCGTAAAGAGGTGTCGTAGTAAGTTTTCTTCGTTCCCGGCGAGGTCATCAGGCTGCTTGTCATCGCCGACCACCGGTCTGGGCATCTCTGGAGTCAACGTGTGTACCGCCGCTATCCTGACTTTGAAGGGTAGCATGTCTTATTCTTCTACCTCCGCCTGACGTAGGAGGTGAATCTGTATGAGATGAGGATGCTGAGGAAGTGGAACGTCGTGCGTGACCCTCATAGTCCGAGTCTGAGTCTGGTCGAATCCCGTGCAGGATTCGAACCAGCGACCCTAGAGTCAGGCACCTAATTGCCAGCACTGTATGTCGGGGATCTAAATCACTCGGTCAACGGGCCTCCCACCGTTGCTAGAAGAATGGGTCGTGTCATCTCACGGGTCTCCGATGAAGGAACTCTACCCTGGTAAGGGGCTGTGAAGCCTGGAGATGACTGCTTCTTGTCCAGGCTTGCCTTGGAAGGTACCCCTGGAACAGAAGTCTGTTCCTTGGGGGCAGGTCCAGAATGGTGATCTACGAATCCCTGTTCATCTCTGGACTTCCGTTTTATCCCGATGCTCCGGGCTACGGTGATGGTGGGTAGACGTCCGCTCCTCGCCATCAATGCTTGTTGACGAGAAACCGGTGAACGGCTTTTCCCTCGTCTGTTGTAAGGTCGCTCCGGGGTATGGTCCCTATGGTACCGACTCCGGTAGGCTGGACTAGGTGAAGGGGTCCGACGTCTAGGACGGTCCCTCTCCCGATGATGACGTACAGGATAGGAATCTCGGCGTTGTAACGGTGTGCGACTTCGTTTACGAGATCTGCTTGCCGTAGTACCGAGGTGTGGCTCCGTTGTACGGGTCCAAGCTGGAGTAGAGGCCGGCTCACGGCGTTCTGGCTGAGTCCGTTCCTCGTAAGTCCGTGACTCCTAGGATGTGGAGTCTCGGTGATCTGTATAAGTCCGTTCTGCTTGAGTCCGTGACTTCTCAGATGTAGACTCCCGGCGCGCTGGATAGGTCCGTGTGGTATCCCGCTCCGTGATACGGCTCCGGGTCCGTGGTACGGCTCCGGGCTGTAGTTTCCTCCCGCGGTGCTCCGGTATCGGAGTCACGGCGGTCTGGATAGGTCCGTGAGGTCTCCAGTTCCGTGGTACGGCGCCCTGGATAGGGCCGTGATTCCTTGGAATCCCGGTCCCTGTAGGCCTTTGGCTTGTCCGACTCCCGGCGTCCGGTATAGGGCCGTGATGTCTCCTGTTCCGTGGTATGGCTCTCTGGATAGGGCTGTGATTCCTTGGAACCCCGGTCCCTGTAGGCCTTTGGCTTGTCCGACTCCCGGCGTCCGGTATAGAGCCGTGACTCCGTGGAACCGGTGAGCTGTGCTTGAGCCGGGGTCCCGCTGTAGTGGTGGAGTCCGTGATCTTGATTCTCGGACTGCCTTCTTCGCCGTGTCCCTCTGTGTCTCCGGGGTACGGCGGTTCTTTGGGGACTTGGATGAACGGGAGTTGGTATCCGAGGACTCGCTTTGATCCGTGTCTGTGACGGGGCTGTCTAGTAGAGTCCGTGTCAGCACTCTAGCCGGTGCAGTAGAAGTAAACCGTATCGCCGTGGCTTGGGCTTGACTGGTCTGCACCTTGCCTATTCTCTCGGTATCCCGGTAGTCCATGTAGGCTCTTGGCTTGACGGGGTCTCGGAGTTCTGCATTGGGCCGATCTCTCAGAGCCATGGTCCCGTATGCTGATCTAAAGTCCGTGGCCTGTAGGTGTGGACTCCCGGTGAGACGTAGACTCTCGGCGTACTGGATAAGTCCGAACTTCATAGGTCCGTGTCGTTCTCCGTCCCGCGGTACGGCTCCGGGCCGTAGTACCGCCTCTGAAAGTAACCTCTCTCTCCGATGGTCGGGTCCGAGGTGCTCTGCAGTCGGAGTCCCGGCGCTCTGAGGTGTCGAGGTCCTTGAAGGCCCAGGGTACGGCTCTGTCCCGGGTCCCGGTTCTCCACCAGGTCCCGGCTGGCAGACTTGTCTTTCTTGAGTTGCGGAGACTTGGATGAACGGGAACTGTAATCCGAGGTCTGCCCAGATCCGTGGTTGTAACGGCTCCGGTATAGAGTCCGTAACTCATCTTCTCCGGTGAACTTGAACTAGGCCGTCTTGGGTCTGTAACTTGTTCACCGTCTTAAAATGTAGCTCCAGGGTACTGCTCTTCACCGTGGAGCTGTGATCCTGTGTCCGTGATCTGTACTGTTTCACGGGACTGTTGTGAAGATTCCACTGGCAACAGTATCGTTTTCAACGATAAGTTGCTGGTAGGAACTTCGTTTACAGCCAAGTCGTTGAAGAGGGCCTGAGTAGCTTGCTTCTCAGCTGGACATCTTGCCAGGTCAATGGCCGCTCTCCAGAGTTGACTGCGTCGCCATAGGTGACTGTAAACACACCTTTGAAAACAAAGAAAATGCAAGTCTTTAACTGGTTAAAACTGACGACATGATTCGTTCCTATAAATCTTTATAGCTGGGCGACTACGTTGGTTCATAATGAACTACGGGAGAGAAAAAAATAACCCTAGAGTGCGTCTATAACAATCCAAAAGTTACTGTTTACAGGAGCTCTTTCAAAACAGGTCTTGTCACCAAGACTGCAAAGGAAAAAGAGTGATGGACATCCGCGGAGTGCACGCCACCTGGCGGACGATCGACACAGCGATCAAGGGAGATAATTTTGTTTGCAGGAGATCTCCAAATGGAGGATATTGGCATTTAAGTGATAACAGGTGAAGATTTGGGACACAAACTTAATTTTTTCCTTCGTCGTGTCTTTCTCTTGTCCTAATAAAACGAAAACCCAGTATTTTCAAGATAGCAGTGGCACAATAAATCTGAACATGCCCGCTATGCCCGAACTATCACAGAAAATAATTTGAACACGTTCATTTTTCTAGAACTGACTTGAGGATTTAACTCGAAAGTGGCATATTTCTTGGATTTTCAACATTCATCTCAATTTCATGAATAATTAGGGAATATATCGTGGCATGTCTACATATTCAGGTTCGTCGATTTCCCAGACAGGTGTCAATCTGGCTAGACCTGTTTCATTGCTCGTAGTACTGAAAGACCAAATGAAAGGAATAAGGAAAGGGTTTCTACATGTATGTCCTTGATCAAAGGATACTGGGTAGAATCTGCCATACATAAATAATGAAGGTATGTAAGAGACCAGCTCCAAATGTCCCGGCATAGACTGGATTAGGCCACCTACAACAGACGAGGGAGGTAATGAATAACAGATACACATATCATACAAATGCAAGAGCGATGATATACACCCAACCATCTTCACAACATCAAGGTGTTTTTTTTAGCCAAAGGCAAATCCTTGACCATTTTTAGAGAGCAGACCGCATTCCGCCCACTTCATCATATATTTGAAATGACAAGAAGAGAAATGTTGTCACATGATCAAGGTATCCAATCAAAGTGAACGTCTGATATTGTCATGTGACTGCATGCCAAGATCACATAAAACAAGTGATCTGATTGATCAAAAAAGTGTGCGAGCCTCTCTTGTTGCTGGGCTGTAATTCACAGTGGCATTTCCCAAGAACACAGATCGCCCCCACCTGTACCAGAGGTACCTAGGATAGGGATAACCCTGGTTTTAGCAAGGATGACTCTCAGCTGGCACAGTATAAAACATTTTAAACATATAGAATGACGGCAATGAAGTGCTGCAGAAATTTAATAACTGAACTGAATATTCCCCTCTCCTCAACCCAACTTCCAAGCTGCGGGATAGAAACGTGACAATGCACACATAGATAATTTTCACCAACACATGTATGAAACTTCTTTGCCAAGTCGTCAGGAAGTTACATGTACTATATAGCATATATTGAAAATCATCAAAATAGGTGACAACCCTGACATCGCACACCTACATGATACTAAGCATATACTATGAAATTTCAAATGTCTTTGCCAGGTAATAAGGGAGATACAGCCCGAACAAGAATGTACTTTAGCATATATTGATGTGAGTGATATAAAAGGGTCACAACTCTGTGGAAAATCATCAAACCGGGAAAACAAATTGCACATCTACAAGATACTAAGCAGCTCACACAATTCACCTCGGCAATCGGCAATTGCCGAGCTAAATGCTGTGGCGTAAGCTGTTCACCTCAGCAATGTTTAACATGGTGTTAATTAGGAATTATTTTAATGACATTATAATTGCCGAGGTGAGTTTTCCCGAATTATGTGGGCTGCTAAGTATGCTCAATTAACTTTCCAAAGATAATATATTATGATGTCGATGTTAAAGGGCCAGAACTCTGGGAAATATCATAGAAACAGGTAAAATACCTGAAAGTGCACACCTACATTATACTGAACATCTACTATGTAATTTTAAACAGTCTCCACATAATAAGGGATGTCACCCTCTAATTAGATCCTAAAGTCTGTCCATTCTAATTACGTAGTCATCTATTTTGAAGCATCTAAAAAATAAATAGTTAGCTCCACATAAATTTTCTTTTTTGCAGTGTGTTTAACAAACTGAACTCTACAAAATGACTATCATTATTTTGTGATATTGATAATATATCACAGGTGGAATAACTTTGTAATTCTCTCCATATAAAACTCCATTATATAGTTGTTCCATGTATCAGGGCTGAATATATAGTGTGCGGTCATGATGTACTCATGTTCAAGTGAACAAACAGAGGACATTGAGGCAACAAACTAAGGTATGGCATGATGTCAGGAGATCATGCTACGCTAGGCTTCCACAACGGTGATGTCTTGCGTTCCACTACGTAACGTGGGCATCACGTGACCTAGTGTGTTCAGCGACATCACTGAATGCAGTCATCACATGCCATGCATAATCATTCTGGATACTGAGTAGATGACATCATAATTTACTAAAAAAAGTGCCAAAATTAAGGGCATAAGAGATGCATATTTTCAGGATAGTCTGTCATTCACCCTTTTTCCATTCTCCTCTAATTGGCTACTGAGGCTTGATTGAATATTTTACCAAACCAAGTAATACTTTACCATCCATTCACTATGTTCACTCAAAGTATGGTCAAAAATTGTGAACTTTTCATCTCACATTAGCATGGCTTTAGAAATGTGCTCCAAAGTTGGCATTCCAAGTCCAGCCTATTTCAGGAATGGAATCTGCATCGTTTATCTGCCCTTGTTTGATGGTAGTTTGTGATGTAAAATCAGACCACCTGGCCTTTGGGTGACTGGACAGATATGTTGTCACAATCAAGGAAAGATATGATGGTTTGCAAATATCATGAAGAATTCAGCTGGGCTTGGGCTATCAACTTTTTAAAAGCTGCTAGCAGATGAAATACTTCAATTACACCAAATGAAGTAAATAGACAGGAGAGTACAGGAAAGTAATTATATTTTGCTCCCAAAAATGAAAGGAAAAGAAGCCAGATAAAATGTCCTTTGTTGTTTTCAAGGTCAATTTGATGCTGCGTTTGGGGTTCTTATACTTAATTGGGTTTAGCCTAATTTCCAGTCCTCACCCAACCACTAGGTGTGCGGTACATGTGCGTGAGTGATCGCTCGTGTCCAAAACGAATTCCTAGTTGTCAACTTCTGTATTGCTGATTATTTGCATGAATTCGGACATGTATTTTGTCAACTTTTTCAATTTGATCACCCCTCAATAGTGGGAAATTTCACTTCCTATGATTGATTTATTAGAAGGTTTACCATAGATATAATGGCAGATTTTTTTTTACATTTTTATTAAAGCAGTGCTAAACGTTTTAACTTCGCTACACTGGAACAACATAGAGGCCACCATGTTTGAAGAATCGTGACGTCAGCGTACACTAGTTTTTCTGCCTCTGGAGGTAAAAACGTGTCAATTGGCAGAGGTGCAGTATTCGAGACCGTAGCTTATAAACATGAACGAGGATGATAGTGCGACGTGTCGGGATTACCTGGCACCTTGTGACAGCCAAATGCAGAGCAGCCCGGCATGGTAGAATATCTGACAGAATCAGGCCGTATTCTACAATGAAACTAATCTATAACATTGCACCGGTCAGTCGGGGAACGGAGAGGTGCATAAAAATGACCATGTGCGACCATGCTATCTCAGCGCAGAGAATGTCCGATGACGTAGGAGATTATCGGCACAACTGAATATTACGCTTTCCCATTGGTTTAAAATCATGCCCAAAATAAATATGACGGCGCCCTCAAGTATTTTCTATGTTTGCGTCTTTCTCATTCATTGGAAAAAAATGGGAAAAAATCTTTGTCACGATTTTTAAATCTATATAATTCCCGCGGTGTTTCACCACAGAGTTTACGTTCCCTTTAAAGTTAATGAAAACCCAAGGTCCTCTCGATGTTGAAAATAGTGATTTGGGCGTGAAAGCATAACGTTCAGTGCCCGACATGGAAAGTAATCCCAAGCAAGATCCTGTGGCAAGGTACTCACAATTACAAAACTGTCCTGAAAGGAAAATACGGTCTGGCCCCCAAGTTACATAACCTAAAAGTGGATCAGCATGAAAATCCCAAGTAAGATCTTGAGGCAGGTTACCCACATACCAAATTTGAAAAGAACCCATTTAGGTTTTCATACATTATTGCCCAAAAACAAATTTTAACTTGGCCCCCAGGTGGCAACACCTAAGGGCTGTTCCATTTAAAAAGGTATGGGAGGGGAGGAAGGCACTCAAGATATTATTCTATGGGTCATAGGAAGAAATTCCCTTCAAACCATGTTACAACATTGGGAAGGCCAATAAAATTTCTATAGGTGGTGGGGTATAATTCAAAGCTGCCTTCCGCCCCTCCAATACCTTTTTAAATGGAACAGCCCTAAAGGCCAATTGGCATGAAAAACAATCCCAAGTGAGATTCTGAGGCAAGGTACCCACATCCCAAATTTGGAAAGAATCTGTTCTGGTTTTCAAAAGCTATTGTCTGGAAACAAAATTTAAATTTGGCCCACAGGTGGCATCACATATAGGCAGATCAGCATGAAAAACGATTTCACTCGAGATCTTGAGGCAAAAGTATCAAATTTAGAAAGAATCTGTCTGGGTTTTCAAAAGTTATTGTCCAGAAACAAAAGCTTAATTTGACCCCACCTATAGCGAGATCTTGAGGCGAGATACCCACATACCAAATTTGAAAAAAATCCTTTCACTTTCTTAGGAGTTATTGTCCGGAAACGAAGTCGGACGGATGGATGTCCGGACGACGGATGTCCGGACCCCAATAATACAGTTCCCCTCTAGCCCTTCGGGCGTTGGGGAACAAAAATCCCATGTCACCAACCAGCGAAATAAGCTGTTCAATACAGATGCTTCATTCATTTTTTCTCTCTGTCCCCTTACCTGCTGATATGCTCTAACCTGTGACAGTGGTTTTTGAGTAAGTATAACGCGTAGGCAATACCGGCGATGAAAACGAAGCCTTGGTACGGACTGCCGATGATATGTGCCAGAATGATGGTGAGGGTGTAGAGAACACTGGGCATGACCATGTACCAGTACCATACCCAGACAGGACCTGATGGTGTCCGATCCATCGGCTCTCTAGAATAATGCTCGAGGGCAACGCTCAGTTCTTTATGGCTGAAATACAAAATGGACTGGTCAGGGAGGAGTGGTGAATAGCATAGCTGATGATGACCCAGATACATGTGGTTGTTTCTGATTAACAAAGATATCCTTATAATTGACTCAATGTCACAATCACTGTTATAACTCAATAACATCATGTGGTTATCCAGCCCGTTTCATAATGTTTTTTTAGGGGGGGGAAAGAAGGGAAGTAACTCTGCCTAAAAGAAAGCTTGAAACAGGGTTCCCAACCCCCAACTCAAAGGATCTGATCGCTTTAATCATATACATATGCTGGAAGCAATGTGCGCATGTGAGGTCAACAATGGGAATGATTTTACTACCGGGACGTCAACAATGGGAATGACGTTAAGTACTGTGTCGTATCATTCAGCCATCGACGCCTCCAAATAGAAGCTTCACATCATAAAACAGATCTAAACATCCAGTCTCTAATTCATCTTTTTTTCCATCTGTTTTTTTTTTTAAATATATTTTGATCAATAGTACAGATGAGATAGAGACCCATCTAGTCTATTGTATGACACTTTTCATAATGGGTGGAATAATAGGCCAAGCTCAACACAAGGAGACTTCAGACACTGATATTTGAAAACACCTAAATGTACCAAGGGGAGCCATTAGAGGACCTAAAAAAAACTCTTAAATGTCTCAGGAGGTAAATTTTTTAGGTTATGTAACCATTACATAAAATTACCACAAGATGCAGAAATATTTGTTATATAAATAAATGTTTGGCGCACATGCGACATCATACTCCCTTCATTTGAGTTGAATCCGATAACACCGACCCAAACTCCATTTCCTAAATGTGATGGTCATTGAAATATGAATGGTGGTCGAACGGTCAAAGTTCATTTTCGAAAACTGGAATGGAATGCTCTCTTAGACAACAGCAATGTCAAATTCAAAGAACAATTTGTCTTAACCAATATCTCTTCATTATTCAATCATTTCACAATGCCACCTATCGCCCAACAGACAAATATGTCTTTGTTAGTGATTTACACGGGTCTTGCAGCTGAATATGTGCGCGAATACTATTAGTTGTTGGTAGACTGTCTGTTTGCAAGTTTAGCCAATCGAACAGCCTGGCTCTCCACGTTGCACATCTTTTAGACCTTTTGTCACAGAAGAGGTACAACAATGAGGTAAAATCAATGAGAGACATGGCGTGTGTTTCGGAGCATTAACTTACGAGTGTCTGTGACTCCCATGAGGTTGTTCGAGACTGGATTTTTATTAGTTAGCACGTATCTCATTTTAAATTTAGGCATGGCGCTGTAGGTGCGCGAGAGCTATGGCGCACATCAAAAATCAATGTCTGCGACTTTATGCAAGGTTCAAGCAAACCCCCCCCCCCCCTCGGGGTTTAGTGGGGACTTAGCAAATGGGAGTTGTTAAAATGCTTCAATGCCTTACTCCCTGGGGCAAAACATTGAAGTGAATTCCCACCTAAACTTCAACCAAATACAATTAATGTCCCATCCCTTGGAAGGTAAAAGAAATATAAACTGAATCCCCACACGAACAGGGCTGAAAAAGTGTGAAAGCCCCACCCCCTGGAGAGTAAAACTTGTTGTGAATCCCCAGGTAATCCCCACTAAGCCTGACCCTTGCTCAAAAGTTGGTGGGGTGGGAATTTCGTTTGACTCCTGCATTTTCACTCTTCCTTGCCAACTGGATTGTCAAGTGAATGTTTGAACAACCAATTGACATGGTCGGGGGTAGGAAGTTTTAACTCTGAAGTTGACTTCTCCCGGTTCATCTATTATCTGACCTGTCTTGGTTAATAATCCATACTATTCCTTACTAAATTGATTTCCCAGCTTTTGCCAGATCAACAGGAGTTTGACCCTCTTTGTTCTTCATGTGTAAGAGCTGAAGTCCTCCCACTAACATCAGCAGCCATGTTATGAATGCAGTGCCATGTTGAGCAGCAATATGGATGGCTGTATTCCCTGAGCTGTCCCTCTGGTAAATGTCACTTCTCTGAAGAAAAAGAAGGCATGCTTTAGTGTATGATAGACCTAGTAGTTCTCTCCCCACTGAAAGAGGAGAGACCTAGCCCTATATAATTTAGGAGGACACGTTCGACCAGAAACTGTAGCGCACAATCTTTCTCGGCTGACGAATCAGTCAACCAAGTGTCAAATCACATACCTCAAATACTTGGACATGTTGGAAAGGAAATGGTACTCTTTTCTGGAGTCTTTCTGTCGCACCTGTTCTTTTCCCCCTCGATTCCTTTTCAACTTTCAAATGTTGTTGTGGTGCGCAGACACAAACCCATGTGACTAACATTAACTGATTTAAGGCAAGGGAGACTACTAGTAGTATGAGTAATGTCACGAGCCGCAACATCAATCGCTGTCTACGATTAATAAGCAACTGCGTGTCCACTCAACTTTGAAAAGGAATCGAGGGGAAAAAGAACAGGTGTGACAGAAAAGACTCCAGAAAAGAGTACCTTTTGAGATGATCGTGGTTGTAAGCATAACGTTCTCCTTCTCAAGTAATGAGGAATGTGATTTGACACGTGGTTGACCGATTTGTCAGCCAAGAAAGGTTGTGCGCTACATTTTCTGGTCGAACGTGTCCTCCGAAATGATACAGGGCTTCAGTGGGGAGAGAACTACTAGGTCTAGCTTTATGAAATCATTCTCATGATATCAGATTGTATACCTCATACTGTCAGATATACCCTCTGATTGCAATGGGGTTGGAATCATGGTGTGCAGCTTTTGTGTGCATGTCTCTGAGCCCATCAGCATTGTCCGCTTGTAAACAGAGCAGAGTGGGCTCAGCTTGTCACATCTAGACAAGATGTTATGGACTGTGATTTTGTGTAATAATTTAGCATAAAACTGGTTATTTCTTTTAGAAGATATACTGTATGCATTTCCCATCTCTCTCGCAGGCAGATACATGCTTCTTGTGTTGATTAAAATTGATATAGACTGGCAAGCGCCACATTTTTCTGCACAATGCAGTCAGAGGGTGTTACACCGACAGTTTAGGAGGTTACAATCTCGGACAGTGGGAGAATGTATGAAATAGACAATAATACAACATGAAGCGGTCAAGCAATACCACATAACATACAATAGAATGGACCACATCCCAAAGAAACAAGAAATTAAAGAGGACATCTGATTAGCCAGGAAATATTAAGGATTTCTCAATTCTACATTTTCTCCTAATTTCTGGTCACTAGTAGTACAAGTCTACTGCCTATTCCTCCCATGGTAAAAGCTGCCAAATTGAGGCTTTACTAAATAGAAAATATTACAGGCGCCTGCCGGGCTAACACTGCACCAAACGATGTTGCAATCAAGCAGAATTTTGACCATATGGTCACCCTGGCATTCATCTTCTAGGCTATTAGTTTTCATTTTTCGTTAAAAATTACAGTATAAAAGTACATGTAAACCAAAATGAAATTTTCTAAACATTTCTTTTCCATTCAACACAAGAAAATGTCCATGGTATGTTATGTACATCTGAGGCACTTGTTCAAGCCAAGACGTTCAATTATCAGTGGTAGTGAAAGGAGAGATACCTCTTTTCTGATTAGATATCTGAGTGAGACATCAGTACAGCCATGTTGACAGCAGACATGAAGAGGTGACATCAGGGACTGGTCCAGGTCACGAAAGGTAAGACCATGAGCAGAAGACAGGTAATGGAGGACGAGACTGTGAACAGAAATAGTACCGGTATCTACATCTATTACATGTAACAACATATTGTGTAAAGAAGATGCGCCTCATGCCCGTAGCCAAACATGAAACATTTATAAATAATGTTGGTATTTATTATCAAATCAAACCTGCTATCAATGTTTGCCATATTCCTCCTATTTGGAGGTCTCTTGCAAAGAAATTATCTCCCTTGATCGTCCCCTCGATCGTCCGCTAGGTGGCGTGATCTCCGCGCACGTCCATCCTCTTTTTCCCGTGCGGCGTAAGGCGTGTTTTTGCGTCAAGGCCGCAGCGAGTGGGGAGGACGGGTTGGGCAAATTAAGATTTGATAATAAATACCAACATTATTTATAAATGTTTCATATTTATTGCTCAAATCTTCACCTGCTATCAATGTATGCCAGACTCCCAACAGAGGAGGATGGGGAGCCGGCCTTGTAGTCTTGTTGTTGGACTGTGCGGAGCACGCCTTGTCCTGATTGTTTAGATCTGGTATGCCCAGTAATATCCTGATAATTCCCATGTCTTATAGAGGCTAAGGGAGCTCAAGGAAATTACAAGTAATGCGGTGAAATGGTGGAGTATTGTACCGACCAATTTTCCGATTACTTTATCGCCAGATAATCAGGTGCCATCGTGATGCCTTGAAGTCCCTTCGTCTCCAACATGGTCTGCTTCTACATGCTTGCCGAAGTATCGTAGTGGACTATGCGTTGGGCTGCAACTGTAGGTCCAGCGTAGTCATCCTATCTGTCTGTACAGACATGTCTGTTATTTAGAAGTCAGCAGAAGTTGAATTCATCGTCCAAGCGCAGGCGTCGACAATATCGTTCAACGATAAGTCTCCACAAAGTGGCCCGGACGTCGCACTGGCTCTAGTCTTGTGAGACGATGTCTTGATAAAGGGGGAGGAGTGTCGATGGCGAGTTGGTAAACCCAGTCGGTAGTCTTCTTCAACCAAACAGTGATCGTGAACTAGTAATGTTCGCCGATGCATCTGGTTGGAAAGTAATGAGAGAAGACATCTGGAGCCTCTTGTCGGATCTGTTCTCTGTAAATAGTGCCACAGGGCTCAGACTGCATATGAAGCCTATCTTCCTCCAGCAGGCCGACGAAGTCTGTCAGTGCTGGAATATGGTACAGTCTCTGGACGCCTGGTCCCTGACGTGTGGATTCGTTCTTGGCGACGAACTCCAGGATCGGATGAAAAGATCTGGTTGACCAATCTGTCATCCAGGTCAGGGAACTGCGTTCCACTGTGTGAAGCTCTGATAGTAGAGCGAAAGCTGTCAGGAAGCTGTCTTGTAGGACAGGGCCTTGACTGTAGCTGACTGTAATGGCTCAAATGGTGGACGTAAGAATGCACTTAGTACCATACCCAGGTCTCCTTTGGGTAATAGTTGACATATTCGGCGAGACTGTAAGGCGAAGGACTGGAGAAACGCCGAAACGCTGGAATCTTGTCCAATGTCGATTCCGAAGGTCAACTTGACAACCCTGGATGATGCTGAGTGATACCCCTGTGTAGTGCTTGACTGAGATTTCCTATCTTGATGGAGATGAGAAGGAAACACAGCTGTGGAACAGAGGCACTGTTGACCACGGATCCTCTACCATAGTACATGCCCCGGGATTGATGCAACTGTGCAGGAGGCTGCTGTCATCGTCTGTGCAATTGGCCCTGGAGAAAAACCCTGGTCTGCAAAGGAATTCTGGATCGTTTACAGATGTGGGGGTTCGGCCATTGCAGGTCCCGGTGCCTCCGTGGAAAAAGTGGTCTTCCACCTGTAGTACCTTGTACGACTTGGAGGAAGCTGTCAGTGATGACCTTGAAGTGATGTGAAACAACGGGGTGTTGTGACATGGCATCGCTGATACTGCGCTCATTGGAACAGTGCTCAGGTTTCTTGATATAGTGACTGGGATCTTGTCCCCCCCCCCAACTTGACGTAGCTGACAACCGTACTGTTAACGTTCGTAATCAGTACTGTTGTGTTGTGCAACTGCGAACTCCAAGGGAGGATTGCCTCTTTAGCGCAAACATCTCCAGGGAAGATGATGCGTTGCTTGCCTGCTGTGGGATCCATGTGCCGGCTATCTGTTACTGGACTAATGGACCCCTCCAACCTGTCAAGACCATGTCGGTGAAAGTAAACTTCTCCGACCGTGGTCGCTTGAAACTGGACCCGGCATCGTCACTTTACAAGGGGTGAAGATGTTCCGGGACGAGCATCCTAGATTGCTTGTTCTTGCCCTCAGGTACAGTTGTAGTTGAAAAACCTGTAACGGTGATACCTGGATCTGGCCAAGCTGTGTTAGGTCCTGGGAGACATTTATGAGCCTGAGGAGGTCTTGCCAGAGATGCCGGTGTAGCGACATGAAGATAAAGCATCTCGGGATGATAGACTGTATCTTTATCCAACGGTCCTCAGGTGGTTGAACTATCTGTTCTCAAGTGTTGAAGACCGTGCCGCTGTCCTGGCATTGATGGTCCGGTTCCAGGTCCGGGTTCCAGATGCAGAAAGAATGCCTGATGCTTGAGTGTAGTATTCTTCTCCATTCTCCATAATCTGTGGGGTCCCTGGATACATCCCTGGACCGACGTGATCGTCGATGGGAATTCTGAGAAACGCCCTCTGGAACGCCGGAAATGACGACAATCGGGAGTCGGAATCCAAATCCTGTAGTTTCGATAATACTCAGTGGGTGTCCGACTCCGTCGTCTAGTCTGGTCTCTACTGTCATCCCGCTGGAAGTGTTTGGAGCTGGAGTCCCAATTCTGTTCCGGAGTCCGAATCCGAATTTCGGATTGAAGATGACTTGATCCCCGAGTCCTATTCCGGTGTACGGGTCCGTGTTGACTTGGACTTGAAAGGCAGGAACCTCAGTCTGGACCTAGGCTTGCCCACTGTAGACTGGATGTCTCGCTCCAAAGAACGGGTTTAGTCGGAGCCCGACTAACCGTTTTCTCCGAGATCTTGGTTTTCTTGATCACGATCTCGGGTGTAGATGGAGTCCGAGATTATCCGATGATGAGTAGGATCCGGCTCTAGAAGACTGAGAATGATCGCCAGAAGAAGTATCGGGACTTGGGTTACGCCCAAGTAAGAACTGTGACTTCTTCGACGAAAGTCTTGAGACAGAGTGACGCTGATCTTCTATATCATCAAGACTTGAAACTTGGGAAGGATGAAAGGATGACTGGTGGTTTGAAGGTGAGGCTGAGAATCGTCAATTCCGATGGACGGGCTTGCCCCTGCTCCGATCGGAAGATTTCCTCTTTACCTTGAAACTGTCCTTTCTCGTAAGGGTGAAAAACTACTCTGAGTATCCTGCTTGGGTAGGTTGCCAGAGTCCTGACAGGAAGACTGTCCGTGGCGACCTCCTCTGTAGACTTGCCCTTGCCTTTGCCTTGCCTTACCGGAAAGGCATTGTATCAGTGTCGCAATCATCCGTAATGTCTTCTCATCATTGACGGTGGACACGACAGTCGAAAATAGCTCTGTTGAGTAGGTACCTTGACGCTAGTAGTTGCAGAGCCAGCTCTCTCTTGACAGAATCCAAAACCCTTGATTCGGGGTGTTTCAACTCTCCCATTCGACGAGCTTGAAGGAGTCCTTCTGTCTGATGTCTGGGTTCTGTATCAACTTGATGTAGCTGTAAGGAACCAATCAGTATATGAGGTAACCCCATGTTGAGACATCATGTTCTCTACCGCACAGGCTTGTCCGTCTGTCCAAATCCGGGTCCGACTACGGAGGCTTGAATGGTAGACTATCTCCATGAAGGACGTAGGTCTTGAAGGGGCCGGGTTTCCGGAGAGCAGGCAAAGTCCTCAGCTGCCGATCCAGCTCCCTATTCAACCTGAATGACTCCGGCGATGGTGTGCATGTCACAGAAATGTCTTCTTCAGAAGGCTTGTCCAATCCGTAAAGCGATGTCGCTGTAAGTCGTCTTCGCTTCCGGGGTGGATCATCTGACTGCTTATCCTCGCCATCGTCCGGTCTAGCCATCTCTGGAATCTAGGAGTATAGCGCCGCCATCTTGGCTTTAAGTGGTAGCTTCTCCTTCTCCTCTGTTTCCGCTTCTTGACTGGAAGACGGGTCTGCACGAGAAGAGGGTGGTGTTGAAGCAGAGCGCCGTAGATGATACTCATCTTCCAAGCTTGAAAATACGTTGCTGGAAGAACGAGATCGTCTCGTGTCACGGACATCTGGTGATGAAGTGTCCGCAATCGCAAGAAACTGTGCTGCTGGAAGGTGACTGCGTCCCGTAACAGCACTTGTTTCCAAAGGAACTTGAAAAGATAAGTGTTGATCTTCAAGTCCGAGTCTGGATCCGGAAGGCTGATCTTTAAGTCCGAGTTCGTCTCTGGAATCCAGTTTAAATTTGTATGTACCCGGGGTTCCTGATGGCTAGGCTTGTGGGGCTCCTGGTGCTCTCTGGTTCTTGACGGAGAACGGTGATGATGGTCTCTTAATCTGCATTCATCGTCACCCGTACGGTCCCTGGATATATCCCTGGAACGGCGTGAAACGTCGACGGGAAACCCAGGAACGACTTCTGTAACGTCGGGGATAAAGCTGATCGGGAGTCCGGTCCCTGCCCCGGTAATCCCGATAACTGTAAGGAGATGTCCAACTCCGGCGTCGAGGGCGGTCTCTACTAATCTCCCGCTGTGAATGACTGAAGCTGGAATCCCGATTCCGTTCCAGGGTCCGGTTCCGCTTTTGGGGTCTCCCCGCTGTGGTCTCGGACTCCCGCTCCGATGTTCGGGTCCGTGCCGTCTTGGAGTTGGACTCCCGGTCCGCTGTACAAGTCTGTGCCGTCTTGGAGGTGGATTCCCGGACCGCTGTACAGGTCCGTGCCGTCTTGGAGGTAGACTCCCGTTGCTCTGTATAGGTCTGTGTTGTCTAGGAGCTGGACTCCTGCTCCAGGGTCCGAGTCCGGTTTTTTTGATCTACCCGAAGATGTCCCGATCTGTTTCCCGGACTTTAGCCTTGTCCATGGAAGACCCCCACTCCGATGTTCGAGTCCATGTCAGTCTGGAGTCGGAGTCCCGGTGTGCTGTATAGGTCCGTGCCTTCTTGGAGTTGGACTCCCGCTCCGGGGCCCGAGTCCGCTCCGGGGTCCGGGTCCGGGTATTGATGTCCCCGAAGACGAGTGAAGGTCCCGATCGGTTTCTCGGCTCCAAACTTTAGTCTTGTCCACCGCATGAGCGGGGCCCCGCTCCGGAGTACGGCTCTACGCCGGGGCCCGGCTAGTAGACTTGTCTGTTTCTTGACTTGCTCGAGTGGGGTCCCGAGAGAGCGGGACCCGGCTTTCGAAGACTGTTCCCGGTCGCCGAGGAAAATAGCGGGGCTGGAGTGCCGATCCTGGGACTGTCTTCTCTCCGGTGAAGAAAATCTTGAACTTGACTTTAAATTTCGGGAGTGGAGAAATCTTCGGCCTTGAAGCTCGGGAACGGAGTCCCGGTTTTGAATCGGGAGTGGATTACCGGTCTTGAATCTTCAGATGCCTGGGGCCGAAGTCCCGGTCTTGAATCTTCAGATGCCTGGAGCCGGGGTCCCAGTCTTGAAATCTTCCGATGTTCGGGATCGGAGTCCCGGCCTTGAGTATGTTCCCGGGTCCCATCCGCTGGCTGGAGACTGGAGCCCGGGTGCTGTCGTCGACTGGTGGAGTCCCCCAAGATGAAAGCTGGCTTGTTTCCCATTATCAGGAAATCTTGTCCGGACTTGTAGCCGGCTGTACTTTCCACTTGGAAGAATCCGAGGCTGGCGCTGGCTTGATTGTCGTCAGACTGAAATCGGCTAGTAGGGCTTGTGTGGCTGATATCTTCACCAAGACTTCTCTTGACTTGATTCTGTTATTCTGTTATAATGTACTCTACCCAACTGGGTGTTAGTACAATAAAGTTGAATCTTGAATCTTGATGTCAGCAGTTGTACAGAGAAGTAACCTTATGCTTCGCCCCACGTGTCTGTGCCAGGTCAGCTTGCTGTTGTTGTTGTCCAGTCGACACACTCACGGCAATCTGCGTAAACAAAATTTAAAATCCACATAAAATAAGACAAATAAGCGAGTCTTTATTGGGATAAAAAAGGGGGACTACGTAGAGAACGTAGTCCTGATAGATAACTTCAGCACCAACAACCCTAGGCTTTATTAAAAATCTATGATTACTAGTCAGTGTTCGAATTTAAGAAAAATTTGAACCAGTCCGCCGGACTGGTGAGCCAAAAATGGAACCAGTCCGCAAATATTTTTACTAGTCCGTTAATATTAAATAAAAGATGATCTGGGAACATTTGTCATCATTTTGTTCTCTGTCATGGTTGCTACTAAATAAGAAATTAATAATTGTGCATTTTTTGAATTTCTTGAGCGCGTGTGAAGATAATAACATACGACAAACCCCGTCGGCTAGACTTTGACGGCTACCTTGACTGCACGTGTCGTCGCGAAACACTGCTTCAACAAATGCCATTTCAAGCCAAGAAATCAGTAGATTTCTTTCGACGTTGATGGAGAATATGTTTAAAATTGTCCTGATAAACATGATCAGGTCGACTGAAGCGTAATCATGTTGCTGATTTCTCGATTCTCGACCTGGAAGTGGGTGCTTTATTTGCTGAAAAGATCGTCAACCTGCCGCCATGCATTGCCATGCGCTGCATTACAATCACACTTTACGGTATGCTGACACTGCTCGCGCCGCTTTACGGTTGTTGTTGTTGTCGCAAAACGCGACCGTGGTCGTGATTTCGTTGGAATTTGCTGAATTTTTTTTTAGACTCGCAGGATTTATTTTAGATTCGGTCGGGTAACCGAAAACAGACATATCTTTTACAAATTGTGCGGAGATATCCAGAGAAATAGTTTACACAATGAACTGAGAGTTTTTTTTGTTACCAGTCCGACGGACTTGTTGTTCAGTCACTCACACCAGTCCGTTTGATTTTTTACCAGTCTCGGACTGACGGACAGGTGCCAAATTCGAACTCTGCTAGTAAACAGAGACTCTCTCAAAAACAGGTCTTGCAACCAAGCCTGCAAAGGAAAAAGAGGATGGACATGCGCGGAGAACACGCCACCTAGCGGACGATCAAGGGAAAATAATTTCTTTGCAAGAGACCTCCAAATAGGAGGAATATGGCATACATTGATAGCAGGTGAAGATTTGAGCAATAAATGGGGGGATTTCTGGGCCTCATTTTGGGAAAAATATATATATTTTTTCATACAAGTGCCCCTTTCAGTTGAAAGCGAACCGCCTATTTGTCCCTTTTTCTCATAGCGCGAATCCCCGGATGTGCACTTTTAAAGCTAAAGCAAACCACATCCCTCTAGATAACCTGGCTATGGCACCGAGCCTGGTGCCAAAAATTTTTCTACATGTAATATCATGCTAAAGTAATCTTGCAGACTGTGAGCCTCTAGTTAACGGAAATCATTTACATGCACAATTGATTAAATTGTACATCCTTTTGTATCAGATACATTATTATTCTATGATTTTACATGGATAGCGGGAAATGCATTCCTTATTTCGAGTCTTCGAATGGACATCCTAGTTCACCGATCCATTATCTTCTGTTGCTTCCGATAATATGGTAGTATCAGTTTTCTAGAAAATTATGAAGTTAACAGAAATAAATGCACCTAAAATAATATTTCTCTGTTCTTCACAACAGCTAATTAATGGCTATAAATGGCTATGATTACAAGCATTCACTATACCTGATGACAGCAAGTAGTACTGTACGGAATAGGCCAAAATTCAAATGACAATACAGTTTTAGCAATAAAGTATGTTATACCATAAACTTACACACTGGATGTCTGTGCTGCATGGTGCATCACCCCCCTGCCAAGTTTGTCCAGAGCTTTCACATTCCCTCCATACTGTATCAACAGATGGACGACTGCTACTGCCCCTCGCTTACAGGCATAATGAAGGGGCGTCTCCCCATTGTCATTGGTAACATTAGGGTCCGCTCCGGCTTCCACCAGAAGGTAGTTTATTGTCGAGTCCCCTCCCAAACAAGCCTTATGTAGTGGTGTTTGACCATTCCAGCCTGAAATATACAGATAATTCCAAGAATTTAGTCAGGATATTAACCCTATCTGGCCTGGAAGTGGGGGGGGGGGGGGAATTGATGAGGGTTGATTTCAGTCACATGACCAGTGCATCATTTTTGAAAATTGATAAAGGAAAATCAATGATTTAAGTTCTATTGATCACAACTGGTCATGCATACCAAGTAGCAAGTCTCAAATACTGACAAAATACACATTTGCAACAATTCGTAGTACTGTAAAAGGAAAATCTATGATTTAAGTTCCATTCATCACAGGTGCTCGTCGACAGTGTTTTTGTACTATTGTCATCATGGTCATTCAAACCAAGTGGCAATGTGGCAGAGTCTTTGGGATGAGATTACAGTTTTTGCAGCACGATCGAAAAGCGAATTTCACCAAGTAATTTTCAAATTAATTTTTTGTCTAAGAATTTATTTCTCTTTCTGGATCGAGGGGTGTGATTATTCTCTCTCCCTGATCAGCTTTTTGTGGAGCTGAGAAGAGCGAATGCACACTGGAGAAAGTCCTAGGCAGCTCCACTCAAATTGTCACTGGTGTCCATCTTTTGTTCGGACAGTAACATGTATGCCAAGGTTGTGTTCTGTAGGTGAGTGAGAAACAGATGTCAGCAAGATGAAAGGACAGGGCGATGCTGAAAACAGGCGCATACCATTTATGGGCTGCACACACAGATGAGGTTTAATGTTACAAACAGTGAAATGAATGGACAAACTATATATGTCAGTGAGATAGGTGGAAGGGATAGGTCACATTTTTGCTGTACAGCGATCGTGTGAACGTAAAAAAAAATATCTCTAGTATGGAGAAAAAAGAAAAAAATAATCCAAATATGAAGAACGAAGAAAAAACAATTCGTGAAGAATTCAAGTGTGTCTTTATTAGCTACTACGCTGTTTAAAAGTGTTGTTAATGTCAGTACATGCAGCGGAGTAAACATCGGGAAACGTTGGAAATTGTCCACAGTTGACAAAATATTTCATTATATACTCCAAAACTGTAAACAAAATAACCCATATAAGTAACTTCAGTGATATTTAAGGACGGTTTTCGGATGTGGATTTATAAAAAAAAGTATAGGCCTATGTCGCCATTGAAATTTCAAAATTGGACCACGGAATCGAAGAAGAGGATTTGTGGGGATTTCTTTAGCACGTGTCATAAACGAGCCAACCAACAAAAGAAGAAAGTAGATGTAGTTTCCATGCTTTCTAAATGCTAGTAAGCTTCCAAAAATGGCACCAATTACTGTCCAAGCCAGTCATGATCACGTCATTCTCTAGAACAGGGTTGTTTCGACGCACACAGAAGAGCTCAGCTGAATCCGCTAGAGTTGCGTCCCCTCTTGCAGGCAAGCAATTTGTATGAGAGTGACGGTGTGAACGGGAACGTAAATAACGAATCTCACAAACGAGGAACGCAAAATTATAATTTGGTGGAACAGAGAACAGAGAATTAAAAATAGGAAAATATGGTGTACGTGGAATACGTCCAGAACGTGTGTACGCAAAATTAGTTTTCCTCAGAACTGGGGAACGGATAACGAAAATTACCCCAAAACGGAGTACGAAAATACCCCTTGCCTCACCGGCCCCGCAGACAATCTCTCAAAAATTATCCGTCGTCTGGCGTGAAGGGTCATAGGAACCTCGGACTATGTGGGCAGCTTAATGTTGTTGGGGAATTACATATTATTGCCGTTACCTATTTGATGTCGATTTTTTCACATTTATTTTTTTGTCTGAAGTATGATGCACAACTTCTGTTGTTGTTGTTGTTGTAGTCTATATTTACCCCTTTGATTTACTAGTAACGGAAACTGGCGCACAAGCTGGTGAACGATAGGCGCAGTGCAGTTTGTGATTGCCTGCAGCAAATGTTGATACGGCACTGAAAAACTTGGTCCATTAGCGTTTCCTTCCATTCTAGTACTTTTCTTCACGACATTCTGGTCGGTAGTATCACAAACTTTCTTTTAAATCTTTTCGAAATAAAAGCTGTCTGCTTTGGCTTGCAGAATGTTGTTGTTGTCTGCACCTGACATCATCGCTGGTTGAAAGAAGATTTTTCATTGGACGCATCGATTAGAGCCAATCAAATATCACCTCTCAACCCGTACTCAAGGGCGGGTAATCGGAAATTCATGGTGCAGCAGGGAGGAGAAAGTCAAATCCCTTTCAACAACAACAACAAATCCCAACAAGAACTTAGAGAAGATAAGAACTCGAAGAAGATGGAAGTACAAGAAAATCAGAAGAAGCAGCGGAAAAGAATGAAAGCTGTATTTGCTAAAATAAGAGAACAGGTGACAGTTGTCTACATTTGCACATAACGAAATCAAGGTGCAATGTCACTCGTTCATCATCTGCTTGCCTGAAAACCACAGGGAATTCGTATCAATTGGATTGCATATACATACCCATCTCACAACACATAAATATCAAGGGACGCAATCTTGAAATGCACTTTTCCGCCAGAAATTACCGGATTTCAGAGGCTCGATTGAGAACAAATAAACGCAATTTACTCATACCTGGCGGTGTTCAGGTTTTCTGTTACACTTCATAGCACAAATCCCGGCTCGTATATGGCACTGCGGTGCATAGTTTTTGTAAAATCCTCTCTCAAATCAACGGTTAAATTTTCCCGCTTCGAGCATCTTCACGGACGTTGAAATTGGAGCCATATGCAAGAGGGACTGCCGTAGCCTCGAACCCGAGATCATAACAATTACGTCACGCACCACGAACAACGCTGATTGACTGTTTACACTATCCAGAGACTCTATAATAAAGTTTTTATTATTATTATAGAGTCTATGCACTATTGCAGTGGACAGTGCGCGAAATTCAAAACTGTGAAATGTGTCCGTCAATCCAAGATAGCCGTGACATAATTGTTAGGATTTCGGGTTCGAGGCTACGGCAGTCATTCAACGTCCGTGAAGATGCTCGAAGCGGGAAAATTTAACCGTTGATTTGAGAGAGGATTTTACAAAAACTATGCACCGCAGTGCCATATACGAGCCGGGATTTGTGCTATGAAGTGTAACAGAAAACCTGAACACCGCCAGGTATGAGTAAATTGCGTTTATTTGTTCTCAATCGAGCCTCTGAAATCCGGTAATTTCTGGCGGAAAAGTGCATTTCAAGATTGCGTCCCTTGATATTTATGTGTTGTGAGATGGGTATGTATATGCAATCCAATTGATACGAATTCCCTGTGCTGAAAACCGGGGTTGGCGGCCGGGCGGATTTTATTTTTATTTGGGATTGGAACATTGCATTACTTACGAGTTGATTGATATATTGTTAATTACTGTTTATTGTATCAAAATACACAAATATATGATTGTTCTGCAATTCATTTTGAATCATGTAAAGTCAGGGGCGTCGCTAGGGGGGGGGTCGTCAGGTGCGAACGACCCCCCCTTGGACGCGCCAAAAAAAAAAACAGAAGAAAAAGCAAAAAAACAAAACAAAACAAAAACAGAGAAAACGAAAATAAAAACAAAAACAAAAAAAGCAAAAGGGAAAAGAGAGAAATAAAAAATGCCGCCCACTTTTGATTTAGTGGGAAGGGGGGTGGGGGGCGAATATCTTTGGGCCCCCCACTTTTCAGCATCCCTAACTGACCATGTCCCAACATAAAAATTACAGATAGAGCGCCAGGACGTGCAGTGGTGTGTTATAGGCCTGTTATGTTTGTGTCAAACCAGGAAGTCAAATGGAGTCCGGCATATTCTTCAATATCGATGCGGGTTTTTGCGAAACAAATGTGAAAATAGAACCATAAATCTATATACATTGTGTTCAGATTTGTTTCCGAGAAAACGCGTAAAACGCATCTCCGGCAACCGGAGACCCCGGAGCTTCCGGGGCCTAGGCGGCCCCTGTACCCTCGCCTGTCAGGTTGTGCGAATCGCTCATTTTAGCTTTGTGTAAATGAATGGCTCTCATATTGGTTCTAATGTTCCAGAGTTCATCGCCTTTTTATGTGTTTTTTTTAATGTGTTAAATATAACTAGAAAGTCAAATGGATTCGCGGGCATGAAGTATGATTTTTTTTCAATATCGGTGAGTGCTTATAAATGCGAAACATACGTGAATATAGAACCATAAATCGGCATATATGATGTTCGAATTTATTTCTGGGAAAACGCTTAGAACACATCTCTGGAGATCTGGAACTTCGGAGCTTCCGGGGCCTAAGCGGCCCGTAAACCCTCGCCTGTTGGTCTGTGAAGATTTTCTTGTTTTATCTTTGCGTGAATGAATCGTATCGGTAGGCATATTGGTTTCCCTCCCAAGAACTAAAAGTCATCGTTTTGTATGTTTTAAATATAACTAGAACGTCAAATGGATGCAGGCATGAGGTGCGATGTTTTCAATATCGATGCATGCTTATAAGTGCGAACAATCGTGTAAATAGAATCGTAAATTTGCATGCAGTATGATCAGTTTTATTTCCGGGAAAACGTTCAGAAACCATCTCCGGCAATCTAGGACCTCGGAGCTTCCGGGGCCTAGGCGGCCCCTGGACCCCCGCCTGTTGGGCTGCGATAGTGGGCCCCCCACTTTCAATTACGTTCCGGCGACACTGGGTTAGCCTGCGAGGTATATCGGCACAAAGCATTATTATTGTGTTTTCAAGATGACAAGTCTGAAGAGAATAAAATATAATACTGATATTTGACAAATGATGTGTTAGTTTAATTGTTGGAAATCGCTCAGAATGCATCTCATGCCATCTAAGGTCAAAAAACCTCTACATCTGCATACATTATGTTCAGATTTAATTCCGGGAAAACGCTTAGAACGCATCTCCGGCGATCTAGGACCCCGGAGCTTCCGGGGCCTAGGCGGCCCCTGGACCCTCGCCTAAAGTGCTATGATAGTCGACCCCCCCTTGAAAAATCCTAGCGACGCCCATGAAAGTTAGAACCTTCCAAGAAAATGAGATCTTGCCAAAATGATGCCACATCATGACATACCATTATCACTGGGTTTTACAGTATGCTGCCAAGGTGAAACTTCGGTACGGTAATATACTTGCCCAAAAGTGGGCTTGTGTATGTCCTGCGTGCTCCTTCCTTGTGTCCTGATTGAAAAACCTGACCAGAATAGATCTTGGTTCGACATAGCTGGTTCCTTGTAAAATGCTGAAACCAATATTAGTTTGCGGATTAACAGAAAATTAAGGGGATACAATGACTTGGATTGTCTTAGTTTTAGTACAGTATTAACTTGATATAGCCAACGAGACTGGCAGATGTATACCTTTCTAACCATTCATTTTTCTTTAAAAAATTGAGATAAAGAAAGATCCAGTTTGAAGATTATAGAAATTATGCGGGGATGGGACCTACTGCATTAAATGAAAGAGACAATGAGAGTCATTGCCCTTTTCATCTAACACACAGACTAGAATGGTTGTAAAAATATGTAAACAGAATGGTTTATCAAATGTTAAGGCCGGCGCAGACCTGACTGATTCTGTCGGATCACTGGATCGCACACTGGCTCCGGACGTCGTCAGCAAAAGGGTCTGCCACACACCTTCGCGGGGTTGTAAGAAAATAAACCTGTGAAAATATTTGTTGGTGCTACCATTTCAGCATCATGTG
Source organism: Hanleya hanleyi (assembly GCA_036873755.1). Classification (NCBI taxonomy): domain Eukaryota; kingdom Metazoa; phylum Mollusca; class Polyplacophora; order Lepidopleurida; family Hanleyidae; genus Hanleya; species Hanleya hanleyi. Next base: position 2,717 of record JAVTVY010056993.1, on the reverse strand, counting down.
ATTATGAGCCAACATGTCACCAAAAACTTATCAAATATCACTTGGGATTCAGTCGAGAGTTGCCGCAGACCTAGTTCGCTGTTTGCTATGTTCGACTCGGTCGTATGCAACGAAGTCGTGAGTAAAAATGTTTTGGACATCTAGCGGATTTCATGTGATCTGGTTCGATTTATTATCGCTTACAGAATTGTGAAGGTGTGCACCGGCCTTAACTCTTTGTGCTGTTCATTCTGAGCTCAGGAATCTGATTGTAAAACTACAAAGAACATGATCTAGCATGAATATTTATCAATGCTGGCGGATGAATAAAGATAAGTGGGCTATAGGTGACAAAAGTAGTATGGTGATTGAGGTCAAAAATCAATGGATCATCTTGCGAATCTGAATTATGACTGAAATTCCATGCTTGTTCACACACACATTCCTTGAAAGAACTTGTCCCAGACATTGCAGAAAAAAAAATGTTTGGGGCGGTGAGAAAATTAGGAGCGGGCGATGATAATAAACAAACTATTAAGTTTAATGAGCCTTACGAACAAATTAGGGCAAATTATGAACAAAATAATTGTTTTGTTTGATACATCCCGACTCACAACACAGAGATCGAAGTGATTTAGGCTGGGCTGGGCCTGTCCTGGCATTACGTATCGAATTCCTCGACTGTTTAGAACAAAGATCTGGGTGAGGACAGGTATTGTGAGCTTCTGCTATGTCTTTGGTAAATTATTTCTGACAGATTGTCCTAACTGGGATTAGAGATTTTTATCCCCCTAAAAAGACGAGTTGGTGTTACCAAGTGGTTACGCAGGTGGCTTTATCCAAAGATAGCTGATTTCTGCAGTGCATAATTGCCAGCGATAAGAAGAGCCGTTTTGCCTCCTTCTAAAGTTGAATTTATTGGAGTGAATAATGTCATTTAAATTCAGTTTGGAAAGCTTGAATATGGGAGCACTGTAGAGTTGCCATCTTTCTACTTTCAATTTTGCAAGATGGAAAGCTCGAATACTGGAGCGATGTAGAGCTTCCCGGCTTTCTACATGTACTTTTGATTTTACGTGATGGAAAGCTCAGTTTTCAAGTGTTACATGGACCCAATTTGTGTCGTATTCGGTCACGCTTGCAAAAATAAAATGGGGTTTTTTACATGTACTTGTTTCATTCTCCGACACTAATACCTTGTATGTACTAGTAACTGAGAAAAGTTGTTAGGAAGGGAATGAAATGGAGAAAAATAGCCAATAATATCATCTTGGTCATGATGTCACAGTTTGTAATTGTATTCCCTCAGTTTGAGCTGATAATGGTACGGTATCTGTTTATTCTTTATTATTTTTACAGATGGAGTTCTACTTCAGTGATGCCAATCTTCACAAGGATAGGTTTCTCAAGAAGAAAATGGATGAAACAACAGAGAAATGTAGGTCAGATGCAGAGAACTGCGGGTACACATACATGTATTAGACTTCAGGGCAGTAAACTCACTGTTGTAGATCAGGCATAATATACCTATAGCATATTCAGAACCATTTTGTAACTTGTGTATAGTATGTTCATCTAAATCCATTCGAAATGAGGTGCCAAAATATTCACATGGGTCCTGCAAGTCCCTCTGTCCTTGTATCACAGCCTGAAATTTAATCTTGTAATTCTAACTTCACATAAAATGCCAAGATATTGCATGTAAGAATTGAAGTAAACCACTTGAAATAATGAATCTGCCACGTTGGTGCTGTTCATCGCAGGCGAATGTCCTAAAGCAGTATAAACAGGTGTTGAACCCTCTCCCCGAATTCGTAAATATGGCCATGTGAATCCTGAAGTACTACACGTACCAGTACTGGGACTCACCCCTATGTCTTATGTACCAGTACTGGGGACTCTTCCCTATGTCTTATGTACCACTACCAGTACTGGGGACTCTTCCCTATGTCATAATGATATGTACCAGTACCGGGGACTCTCTCATATGTCATATGTACCAGTACTGGGGACTCTCCCCTATGTCTTATGTACCAGTACTGGGGACTCCGCTATGTCTTATGTACCAGTACTGGGGACTCTTCCCTATGTCATAATGATATGTACCAGTACCGGGGACTCTCTCATATGTCATATGTACCAGTACTGGGGACTCTCCCCTATGTCTTATGTACCAGTACTGGGGACTCTTCCCTATGTCATAATGATCTGTACCAGTACCGCGGACTCTCTCATATGTCATATGTACCAGTACTGGGGACTCTTCCCTATGTCTTATGTACCAGTACTGGGGACTCTTCCCTATGACTATGTTATGATGATCTGTACCAGTACTGCGGACTCTCTCATATGGCATATGTACCAGTACTGGGGACTCTTCCCTATGTCATATGTACCAGTACTGGAGACTCTCCCCTATGTCAATGTATCATTACTGGTGACTCTTCCCTATGTTATATGTACCAATACTGGGACTCTCCCCTATGCCTTATGTACCAGTACTGGGGACTTCCCTATGTTATATGTACCAGTACTGGAGACTCTCCCCTATGTCAATGTACCATTACTGGGGACTCTACCCTATTTTATATGTACCAGTGAGTATTGGGGACTCTCCCCTATGTTATATGTATCATTACTGGGGACTCTTCCCTATGTTATATGTACCAATACTGGGACTCTCCCTATGCCTTATGTACCAGTACTGGGGACTCTTCTCAATGTTATATGTACCAGTA